>CANYLF010818986.1:0-17722 GCA_948193215.1 Bocquillonia castaneifolia
AATTGAACAACACCGTGGACAAAAAAATATGATTAATACAGTCGTTTTTAGAAAATTTTCATTTAAGATGTTTCAAAATGTTAAAAACATTATTCAGTTATTAATTAATCATTTATTCTTAATTTCTACATCAAGATAAGACAATAGTCATATATATCATCAACTTTAATTCAAAAATATTTCAAATGTATCATGTACTTTTTAATTTGTTTCAAATATATCTAAACACATGACATGCTTACATGCTACTTCCTGAAACAAATGGCAACTAACTCATCTTACAATTCATCATTATTATAAAATAATTTTAATGTTAGATATATTCAAAAAGTGCAAGAAATGCTATGATACATTTAAAATTTATACTAAATGTTGGGATATATTTGAAATTTGTATTAGAGATTTTTGTAAAGATTAAATGAAGTGCTTACTTAGTTGACTGACACATGTACCACATTTTTCATGTAAGTGTGACATGTTATTTTAAACATAATCTTGGATGATATATTTGAAACATTTTAAAGGGTTAGATCTATTTGAAATTTAGACTAGAGTTGGAAATTTATAAGACTATTATTTCTTCTACATATTATATCATATCATGATACAGATCATATAGATGAACAAAGTCTTGTATTTATGGGAAAAATCACAAAAAAAAAAAAATCTGTCTAGTGATATTTTTAATGAGTCAAAACTTATCTAGTGGTATTTTTTTAAATAATTTTTGCCATTTTCAAAATTTATGATTTGCAAATTTAAGTCGATTTGAAGGGAAATGAGTCGAGGATCGAAACTCACTAGTTTTGTATATTACATCTATCGTTTTTTTCCCAAATTACAGCATTTAAACCTCAAAAATGTAATTTTTAATTATTTTTTACTTATTTTATTGTTTTATTGTTTTTAATTCATGAGTTTTTTTTTTAACTTTTTACTACATTTAAGGTTTGCTATTTAAGTATTTCGTTTTATGTTTTCAGTACAATTTTTGTTGTGGCTTAATTAAGATATATTTTTAAAATTTTTAATTCGTGTTAATGTTGATATCTATTTTCCTTTTCAAGTGAATCAGTAAGTTTATAAAAAATTATTAACTGACAATTAAGTGCGATTCAAGAATTAATAAAAATAATTTTTGCAATTCAACAATTAATAAAAATAATCTTTGTTTATGAGCTTTCGTTATGTCGATTTGGTATCAAAGAAGACAACAACCATGCACTACAATTGGGTGTAGAGGTTTATGGATGTGATGACCTAAATCGCTTTGAATTGACGATTAAGCAAAAAATAAATCAGAGAATTAGCGAGTTGTTTGTCAATTATAATAAGAGGATTTAAACCCATAAATGAATCCTCTTTATGATGGGTAATAGAATCCAGCCTTAGCTTTGAGGGGTGGAGAATGAACTTCTTGCAAATGAATATTACCATTAGAATCAACATTGTAGGCATTGTCGACCATGTATATAAAAGAATAAAATGGGGCGATGAGACATGAATATGAGGACTAAAATTTTCAAATTTTATGGCAGCCTTCAACTAGAAGAGTTTATTAATTGGATGGTTTTTGGCTCAAAATTTTGATGTTATGAATTATTTTGTCACCAAAATATCTTTAGTGTTAAATTTAAAAATTAGTCTCTATTCCCTCTAAAAAAAAATTAGCCTCTATTAATTTAAAATGTATATAATTTTTTTATTTATATCATATTATTTTACGTATTTGAGACAAATGATGGATTTATTGGAACATGTTCTTTTTTGACTCATAAAAACTTAAAATCAGAGACAATTATTATTTTGACACTAAGTATTTATCCTTATAATTAACTTTTGTCATAGTGTAAGTAAGGATATGACATAGTGGAAACTCACAAATAAAGATAATTTTCATTAACTATTGAATCGTGCATGATTGATAGTTAATAATTTTTCATAAATCTTTTATAGTAACGGAATCTCACGGATAAAGATAATTTTTGTTAATTATTGAATCATCTATGATTGATAGTTATTTGAACATATTTTTTTTACTCATAAAAACTTATAATTAGAAAGAATTATTATTTTTGACACTAAATTTGTCCCTATAATTAACGTTTTTCATAGTATAAGGAAATGACATCGCAGAAGCTCACCAATAAAGATAATTTTTATTAACAATTGAATCGTGCATGATTGTAGTTAATAATCTTCCATAAATGTTTTTATTCACTTAATACAAAGAAAATAAACATTAAAACTACATAAAATTTTGGAAGAAAGTAGATATCTTAATTAAATAACAACAAAAATTGCTCCTAAGACCTAAAAACAAATTCTTTAATAGTAAACACTAAACCTGGTTAAAAAATTCCAAAAGACCTGTAAAATATAAATACTAATAAAATAAAATAAAATAGAAATAATAGTATTATATATTCTAATCTTGTCTAACCTTTAAAATGTTCTAGTTTGGTTGGCTATATTTTCAAATTGTTTCAAATCTATATATCCAACTAGTGTTAAATGTTAACATGGTATGCTCACAAGATATTTTTATCACATTTCTATGTTGTAATCGTCTAATAAAGTGTTAAGTGACACCATTAATTATCTGACATGTTCGTAAAAAAATCCAATTGGATAGATTTGAAATAGAAAGTACACGATTGGATAGATACGGGTCATTTGGTTGATGGATTGGCTAATGATAAGATTAAGTTTTATCTTGGGATTAATTAAAGAATATGATTATTTATCCTATACCTTGTTTGGTAATGAAAAGATAAACCTAATTATTAACTAATCACCCATTTAATATCTTTAGTTTGGTATGGTGTCACAACCCAAAATCGGACTATGACCGGTGCATACATTAACAAGTTAACATATGCAAGTCTAACAGAAAACATATAACTGAAAGGAGAATCTAATAATAATATTAAATATCAAAAATAAGATCAAAAACTTAACAGAATCTAAATAACATTTCTCTACATAAACTGCGGAGTTCTACTGAATACAAATTTATTTTAATAAACTAAACAAATAAAAATAACAGAGTCTGCCCGAGAAGAAAGAAGTTGGGCTGTACAGGAAAATGAATCAAAAGACTCCTCCAAAGAACGGATAGATTGGACTAGCAATAGAAAATCAACTGATCTGGAAAAAAAAATATCAGAAACATGTGTTGAGCTAAAATAGCCCAATGAATGATATTTATAGCACACAACGGAAGGAAATAGACAGACGCACGAATAATTTCACAAAAATACTTCCAATTCTAAATCATGTCAAAATATCAATAATTCAGCTTAGTCAAATAGTATGTATAAATAAAACACATGGCATAGTAGAACAGGGTAATGATAGTCCACATCACCAAAGGCCAGAAAAGGTAAGCGCGCTACCAAACAGATATACTGATCTCCTCCATCTCAGTATCAATGCAGTTGTTCTAATGCAATTAATAATATAAATGATGTGTGAAGCAAAATGCACCTGATGCCGTGATGGTCCACACGGCGGGGCCCAGATACAGATAACAAATATAGCTGAACACATGTACCGGTTTGAAAACCTTAAAAAAATAATTTAAATCTTTTTCAGATATATATTCTATCAGAAAATATAGCAGTCCAAACAATTAACAGATATCAGATAGCAAATTTCAGTAATCAATAAGATATTCAAAGTCCAATTATATAATTAAATCGGACAATAGATTAGAATGTATGTATAATAAACATATTCCAAGAATAATTTAAATAACTATATGATTGCATAGTTCAGTTCAGATATCAAATGAACAATTTAGAAAAGACACTAAAGACTTGTTCCCAGAAACCTAAAGGCTCTAACATTCAAAAGCGTTATTAAATGATTTAATTTCAGTAGTAGCAAATTAAATACTGAATAAATTTATAAATTCAGAAATTAAAATTTTATCAATGGAATTCAAATAAATAAAATTAAAAATTAAATATAGAATAATTCAGTTCAATTAAATATATATAAAATATGAATGCAATTTATGTAAATATTTTAAATAATTATTTTATGAAAAGAGATACAGTAAAACGACACAAAACCTGCTGTGTACTATAATTACCTCTCACCTGAAACAGAGCGAACCAAGCCCAAGAAGTATCAAATAGACCAAACAAATAAAAGAATCAAATAGCTAGAGGAGTGTCAAAAGCTCCTACAAATAACAAGTATAAACAATTTTAAGCGATAAACTGATCAAATTTCTAACTCCTTGTCTAATCAAGGAGCTGATAAATTTAAGGGACTGCAGACAAGGAGGTTTTGCCTCAGAGCCTGAGCCATGACTAGCAACTGTGGCACTGTGTGTTCAGCTGTGGAGCTAAAGTGGTAGTCGCCACCCGAACCGGCATCGAGAATGTCTTATAAGGTGTACACCTCGATTCCTCTTAAGAATACGAAAGGTGCATTGACCCCAGAGATTCATGGATCCAACTTATCAATTCCAGAGCGTGATTCTTTACCCAATACTCCTAGTATTATACCAACCTTCATTCCTTCTAACAAAGCAATAAAACATACAACAATTATAACCTACCTTTTACATATACACATGTAATAGTGAGTTTCTATTAACAAACAAGAGTTAATTTTAATAATTACCAACCATTATTAGGGTTAATTTACATGCAAAAGTGAGAAAAGAGCACATAACAACCAACACAGTAACACAACCTAGGGTTTCTACCATTTTAGACCTAAAACGATTACGAAATAGCATTAATTATACAATTTCATGCATAAAAAGACCTAAACAATTACCAAAGAAGGTTCAAAAGCTTACCTCATCGCTGCATTTCACGTGAAAGCTACTAGATACTTATTTACAGACTTGCAGAACCACATATTTTGACAAAACAGAACCCTAGGGAACTGAACAAGTGGCAACGCCACACGAGGGACTGGCATTTGGGCCCCACACCACTTACCCACAGGCGTTTGAGCCCAACGCCACTCCTGCTTGTGGCGTTGTGACTGGACAGAGAACAGAAGATGCGATTTGACAAAAACAAGATTTTCAGGTTTACCAAGCCCAAAAAACACACATACAAAGATGAAAATGCATCAAACAATCACCAAAACATATAAAAATGCATGAAACATGGCAAAACAACCTAGATCTAATCATGGCATGCATAAAACACAATAAAGGCGCAAGCTTTACAAATAAAACATCCAAAGATTATAACTTTACACAAAAAAAATATGCACATCCTTTAAAATAATATTGTCAATGCAGATCTGACACAGAAACATCATTTAAAACAAAAAAAATGAATGCTTTAGAAGTGAAACATCAAAAAGATTACAACTTTATGTTAAGGCGTGCAAAAGATGCAAATTTTATACATAAAACAATAAAAGACTCGACCTTTAAACATAAAACATGCAAAAGGTGTAAACTTTATTCAAAGGATTTTAAAATAACATAAATAAACAAGCTTTAATCATTAAAACACGCAAAGAAATAACTTTACACAAAAAGACGCACCTTTATGCATGAAAACTAAAAAAAAATGTGATTTTTTATGTAAAAGAAATAAACCTTATACAAAAGAAACAATTTTTACACAACAAAATATAAAAAGAATGGATTTTTATGCATAGAAAACGTGCAAACCATATCAAACATATCAGATCTGAAATCAAAACACAAGAACATGCAAAAAAAATGCAAGTTTTAACCTTTATAATGCATTTTCATGGCACAAAATGGCATTTTAACAAAAGAAACATGTAAAAACATTAATAAAGCATACAAAACAGACAATTACAGTAACACATCATCACATTTAACATGTTTATAACATGTAAAACATGGAAAGATGCATGGGAACAATGAAAAACACGAAGAAAAGTAACTTACCTTTGAAGGAATTGACTTGGAAACGCTTGATAACCCTCAGATCTTATTTAAGTGACTTTCTTGTTGCTTTTTATGAATCAAAGGCTGCTAGAACTTGACTTTAATGGATTAGAAACTCCAAACCACCTCTTTAATGCAAGATTCAAAGAGCTTTTTAGCTTGTTTTGTGAAAAAGTAATGTGAAAGAAAGTGTTTCTTAGCCATGAATGAGTTTTAAAGTGTTGATATCTGTAATCAAACCCTAAAATTCGTATGCTCTGGTTGTCTCCCCTTAAAACCTAGTTTTAGACATCTATTTATAGCCGGTTTAGCTTAAAACTTAAGCTAGGGTTATCACAATCAATTTCCTATTAAAACTCAATGACTTGAGCCTAAAGAAAAAAATATTTTGGACAAAAATAGCCCTCCGGAGCTTTGGGACGCGTATACGACTCATACGAGCCATTCTGGGCTGAAATAGCCCGAAAATGAGCTTTTTACAGCTGAGATCGCCTGACTAGTGTTGGGGGCCCAACACCAGTTTTCCTTATGGCATTGAGCCAAACGCCAATCACATGAGTGGCATTGGGCCCAACTCCACTTAGAAGAGTGGCGTTGGGCCCAATTCCACTCTTTAGAGTAGCGTTGGGCCCTTATGGGCCTTTAAACGTCAAATTTTACAAAAACTTAAACTGAGAAAATGTGTGGAATGACCTCAACTACCAACCTTCAAAATTTCAAGTCATTTGGACACTTGTAGAAAAAGTTATGGTAAAAACCGTCTAAAAAATGCATCATTTATGCTCAAAACCGGATTTTTGAGAAAAAAACATGTTATGCAAGCTTAGAAAACACTTAAGGTGAAGCACTTATAATCTCTAAAAAGCATTGTCAACTCAATTCATGCTATTAAGAACATGAACGATCATCATTAGGCCTCCGAGCCGCTTTCGTATTCCTGTGTCAAAAATTAGTTTTTAACAGGGACTATAAGATGAATGCATTTAACTTGGAAGATAATTTCCATTAATTATACCTCGATTCATTTTTAATGAAATTCATACAATCTTCATTTAAGTGTTTTGTAAAAATATTGGCAAATTGGTTATTTATGTAAATGAATTCTAACATAATATCCCCTTTTTACACATGATCACGTAAGAAATCATGATTAACATCAATATATCCACTTCTAGAGTGTTGAATTGGGTTTTTTTAATAGATTAACGATGCTTGTGTTGTCACATTTAATATGAATGTAATCAATTTTGAGTCCATAATCAATCAATTATTGTTTCATCCACAAAAGTTGTGCTCTACAATAACCCATCGCTACAAATTCCGTTTTCGTTGTTGATAATGCAATAGATGCTTGTTTCTTGCTACATCAAGAGAGCAAAAAATTGTCAAGTAGTTGATAAGTAACCGAGGTACTTTTTCTATCCATCAAACTACTTGTAAACTTAGAACCGAAGTAAGTAAGTAACTCAAATGATACACTCATAAAATACCATAGTCTTAAATGCAATGTACCATGCACATACTTCAAAAAAATTTTAATCGTATTCAAATGAGACTTCCTAAGACTAGCTTGAAATCTAGCACACAAACAAACTTCTTACATAATATCGACTCTACTAGAAGTGAACAGATCATACCTAAATATTGTTTTCTCATCTTTAAATAATTTTGTTGCGGTGCTCATCAATGTTTTGCTTAGCTTGCATCCATCCATCCCAAATATTTTAAATAATTCTTTAGTGTATTTGTTTTAGATGATGAAGATGCAATCTTTACTTTGCTTGATTTGCAAATCCTATGAAGAACTTGAGGTCACCCATCATGTTCATCTCAAACTCCATAGTCATACACTTAGTTAAGTCCTTACATAATAATTCAGTAGTAGCACAAAAGATAATATCATCCACATAAATTTGGATGATGAGCATATTATGCTTATGCTTCTTTATAAAGAAGGTAGTGTTAACATTTCCTTTACAAAAACCATTTTCGCCAAGAAATTAACTAAGCATATCATAAAACTCTAGGATCTTGTTTCAAGTCACATAAGGCCTTAGTTAGTTTGAAAACATATTTAGAAAATTCATAATTTTCAAAATTGGGAGGTTATTCAACATACACTTCTTCAATAAAACCATTTAAGAAAGAAATTTTCATATTCATTTGATAAAGTTTAAAATCAATGAATGAGGCAAATGCAAGTTGTGGACAGAGAGTCCGGGACCTGCCCGTCAGTTGATGTCCATTGGCAACGACGAAAGACTCAGTAGATGGATTTTTAGAATTTTATGAAAACGGTTATGGAGTCACCACTCGAATTACATCGGGATCACCTATTGATTAACAAATAGGTAGATTCCTTAGGAATCCCCATTTGTCATCACTCCATATGATTTCTGGGTCTGGAATGAGTCATCCATACTTGGGGCAATTTCCCATTTAATTAAGTAATAAAGTCATTATATCCTACAGAAGACAAACACTATAAAGTGATAAATCACCTAGAAAGTAGGATGCAATGAATGGGCGCCTAATATTATTTCTAATCAATTTTAGTCCTGCATTAGATCCATTGTAGTTAACCCTGATTGATTGAGTGCTGATTGCTGTATTGGTGGCTTACTACTTATTTTAATAATAGTTAGCCAAGTGGATTATTTCCTTATTTATTTACATGTATAACATCCACAATCAGTTTCTATGTATTTTACATTTATTTACAGGTTAATATTTTCACATTAGTTTATTTATTATTTACTCATAAACAATGGATGGCAAGAATATACATGCACCCTTTCAGAAAGGAAAGGTGAAATGATTTTCTACTATCGTTTACTTACTAGTTACCAGATTTATTTATTAAATGTCCAGTTAATTATTTATAATTAAGCCTAGGTGATTTTCATAAAATTAATAAGAGAATCTTACCGATCGACCAATTTATCTCGGAGAGTACTTATCAGTCGACCTTGAAGATTCGAATCAGTTGATCCATAGTGATTTTTCCTCCACTTCTCTTCACTATCATGAAGATCCGGCTGGAGGTTCGGCCGAATGTTTGGTTTAGGCCAGGCCCAAGTTTTGAAAATAACCGAAGCAGGTGGGACATCCGTTTGGGACATGAACATCCGGTCGGACCTCATGAACATCCCGTTGGACCATCAAACACTCAGCCGGACCTGTAAGTTAAGCTTCGAATATGTCTTCTTCTGTATTATTACAAATCTTTATGAATAACAAGTATGCATGATAAATAAAAGTCCTAATCTACACCTAGAGGTCTATTCTGGGCTATAGAAATGGCTTTTGATAGTAACCCAAATCTTCAAGTTAGGACACTGTTCAAGTTTGAAGCTTAGGCTACAGAGCTTCAAACTTGAATCCGGTTGGTTCTACATCCTCTTGGCTTCATGTAGGACTCGTATATGCAATCAGAATACGAAATAAAATTAATATGTGAAATATAAAAAGTTACAGTAAACTAAGCAACAATAAATAGGTGAAAGAATATGCTTATTCTAGATGTATGGATGCTTCGTGGGTGGTTAGTTGCCCTCAGAATATAGGTAAGTTACCGCTTTTCAAGCAGATGATGAGCTTCTAAATTTGTCGTAGTTTCTTCATTCGGAGACCCAAAGAACTGTGAAATGAGTTTTACAGAGAAATTGAGTTTTGAAAAATGAGTGTGTGTGTGCTTTCCTTTTTTTTTTCCTTTCTAATGCCTATTTTCTTTCTAATTGTGTCTCTCTAATCGTTCCCCTCAAATCGCCCTCCCCTTTACAGTGTAAAAACTTAGGGTATTTATAGGGAAAAATTGAATCTTTCTCAGTAACCTGTTCAAGTTGTAGTATGGGTGTAGGCCGGTGTAGGTTATAGCTCTTGAGTGCACTATGAATTCATGCATTTTACCCCATAACCTGTCATGTCGAAGTGAACATCCGGCCGAATCATTGGTGAACATCTGGCCGAATGATCATTGATGGGACAATTGGGCTTCTTGGGCCTAAAATAGGCATTTGTAACATATGGGCTAGGTGGGAATGATGAAGGTTCGGCTGGGTCATTGGTTATCCGACCGGACCATCAACATGCCAGAAATTTATTTTGAAAACACTTTGAAATCATTTTTAACCCTTCGGCTCATTTCTATGAGAAACTGGGTCATAGAGCGGTCCTTGTTTAGACCGTATTCATCACTGGGCTCCCGCGCCGCTTCCATGTACATGCATCCAAAAGTTAAGTGTCTACAGTTGCCCCTACTTTGTCGGAGTTTAGTAATGCTAGCCAATCAATTGAATAAACGAACGGCAAAGCAAAGTAAACAAACATAAACAAGCACATAAAGGGATACAGAAAAAGATAGGTCGATAACCGTCGCCGAAAAGTTGGAGGTTGCCTATCCTTAGATGAGTCTAAGACACTCTATGGTCAGTCTAGACTAAGGATTTAGGTCTCTGGCCAAGCCCGGAAAGCCTAAGACATGCCTAGGTCCGCTAGGCTAAGGATTTAGGTCTCTGGCAACCTACATGGATGTCAGGGTAAGCTCGGAAAGTCTAAGACAAGCCTGGGTCTGCTAGACTAAGAATCTAGGTCTCTTGTAACCTAGATGGATGACATGGATTACCCGGAAAGCCTAAGACACGCATGGGTCTGCCAGACTATGAACCTAGGACTAGAATCCTAAGGAATAAAATTTCGAGAAGCTGTTGAAGCTTCTGGTCTTCAGATGGATTTTGTTATGGATGACTTGTTATCAGTTTTGATGTAATTTTATTGAGGTTGACTCGTCCATCACTTCATCTGGAAATTTTGAGAGCGACTTGCTGCTGATGTGTAATTGTCTATAATTTTATAGTTTTTTACTGGTGATGACCTGCTTGTGATTAAAAATCTTCAGAAGTGATTTGCCATCATTTTGCTAGTGATGACTCGTCTATCAATTGTTTGCTATCGTCTGAATTCTCTGGAAAAATTGCTCCTGGAAGTCCTGGAAAAAAAATCATTTAAGGCTCTGTTACCACCCCAAAAAATATTCTGACTGATTGTAAAGTTTTCTGGTGTAGTTGATTCGACTTTTGGGCTTAATTATAGTGGTTTATAGCTTGTATTGGACCTGTTTATCCCAGATGTTTTTATTTCCGGGCCTGTCCGTAGGATTTGAACTTTTGGGGACCAAAATGGTAATTTTGCCCCTAGTTTATTTTTGGAAACCGCCACTTCCTTCTTTCTCCTTCTTTCTTTCGATTTCAAATCCATTTGCTTTAAAAAGTTGATTTTTTTTCTTATCTCATTAACTCTTCATTAATTTTCTTGATTGGATTTTTTTGCTTGCCCTAATTTCTTCTCCCTTTTACTCGTTTGCTTTATTCTCTCCTTTATTTCATTTCCTTTCTATTTTTCTTCTTTCAGCTGGCGGTGGAAGTGAAGCTTCATGGAAGGCAAGAATCAGGCAGCTTTATTGGCTTTGGAGGCTCCTCCTCCTCTTGTTGACGTTCTAAATCCGTTTCTTGATCGTTCTTGCTCAATATTTGAAGTAAATGACTGCGTTTATGTCCTAGATTCTTGCAGCTTGGAGAAAGGCATGGTTATCAAGCCATTGACAAATTTTGGAGGTGAAGGAGCAGGAGCCTGCGAGATTTGTTCACCTCTGGCGTGGTTGATCTTCTGTATTTATTGTGACTACTCCCATGTCTTTATTGATGGTCATTTGTTTGGCGCTTTTATTCTGAACATTTGCTGACACCGCATGTGCTTGCAAAGGTATCTTTCTCTGAGCTTGTTGTCTATGTTTATATATGCACATGTTTGGATGTTTAGGGTGTTTGAATGCTTCATGTTATGATTATATGTTAATGCATGGTTGGATAATGTTGTTACGTCTATTGTTCATATGTATGCATGCATGGATGGTTGTGAAATTAATAAATTATAGAAAACATAAGGTATCCCAGGTCTTGAACATTCGGCCGGATGTTCAATGCAGCGTGAAGGTTTAGTTGGATGTTTGGCGAAGGTCCAGCCAGACCTTCGACCACTGCATGTAGGATTTTCGATGTCTGTTGTTGTGTTCGACAGGTGTAATGCCACAAATCTATTTCTTCTACCTTCTATGAATTACAGGGCTTTCATGGTTGCCAATTTCTGCTCCAATGGGAATTGCCTCCCAATCCTTATACATGCAGACTTTGGTTGGAGGTGTGTAGCTTTGGTTATATAAGGAAGGGTTTTCAATCTTATTTCACTCATCCGTAGCCTTCTCATCTTGCTCTTCTCTTCTTCTTATTATTTTTTTTTTTTTGCTTTGTTTCATAGTCTTGTTTTAAGAATGGCTTCCCTTCTTTGCCATACTCCCTTTATGCTTGAAAGCTTCATCCAGGAATTCCTAGGTGATAGTCATCAGACATGGAATTTTCTTTTTGACTTTGCTTTATCTCCCTTGGTTGCTTTAAGAGATATAAGAATCAATGGATGTTTCCTCTGTAACGCCGCCAAGAACTGGAACCATCAAGATCATGTGTTTCATTTCAAGGGTGTTGAAATATGCCCCCTGCCTGAAGAGTTTGCTGCCATCCTGGGGAAGAGTTATATTTATTCTTCAATTCTTGTTGCTCTGCCTAGTTTGGAATCGAATTTTCCCAACTTCATGGTAATGTTGTTTGACTTGGCACCCCAGACATTCCAAGTCTACTCTCATCATAGGATGATGATGCTACTTGAGTTGATGAAGAACTATAGGCGTAAAGTTACCGGTTGTCCCTCCTGGCAAAGAATCATTACTTTCTATCTGTATATAGCTTTTCTATTAGTTGACCCTGATAGCATGGGTGACATCCAAATTGCTCATATTATTAACCAGGTAGAAGCAGGTGCAAATCCCTTTCCTGTCATTCTGGCTGAGACTTTTGTGGGTTTGGACTGAGGCACAAAAATACAGAGAAAGAAGCCTGGAGAAGACGGATTGCAGATCCGGCCGTATAATCAAAGATCCGGCCGGATCTTCTCAAACATTCAGTAGGATGTTCATGCTGCTCCTGAATGTCCCACCTGCCAGCTTAAATTTAAATGCTCTTTCGACCGAATGTCCATAGGTCCGGCCGGACCTTCACAATGCAGAGATGAAAATAAAGGCTTCAGAGTAATAAATCAATTAAAGCTTCAAGGTCGGTCGGTTCGATCTCTCCAGGTTGAATCGATCGATCGGTAAGATTTCTTTATGATTTTTTTATATAAATCACCTAGATCTATTTGTAAATAATTAATCGGACACTTAATCAATTAACACGGTAATAAGTACAATAAAATGGTAGAAACTCATTTCACCTTTCCTTTCTTTAAGTGTGAATTTTTATTATTGTCATTCAAATATTTCGGGTAAATGATAAATAAATTAATGTGTAAATATTAACTCATAAATATATATATATAATAAGTTAGAAACTAACTGTTGATGTTCTGCATGTAAATAAATAAGGAAATAATCCACTCGGCTAACCACCATTAAAATAAGTAGTAACCCACCAATACAATAATCAGCACTTAATTAATCAAGGTTAAATATAACGGACTCAATGCAGAACTAAAATTTGATTAGAAATAATGTTAGGCGCACCCATTCACTGCATCCTACTTTCTGGGTGATTTATCACTTTATGTTATTTGTCACTGGTAGGAAATAATTACCTCATTACTTAATTAAATGGGAAATTACCTCAAGTATGGATGATTCATTCCTAACCCAAAAATCATCTGGTGTGATGACGAATTGTATTTTCCTAAAGGAATCTACCTGTTTGTTAATCACTAGGTGATCCCGATGCAATTCTGGTGACGACTCCATAAAAATTAAAAATCCATTTAGTGAGTAGGTCACCATTGCTATTGGACACCAACTGACAGGCAGCAGTAGCAATAACGCGTCCCAGGCTCTCTGTCCACAGTGGCGACTCCACTGTGGACGTTTTTACAAAAAAAATTAATGAAGATTCCAAGCGATTTCCCATCTCTTTAATTAATCTGGTCATTATTCCCCTTTTCATTACACGTAGTTTTACATTTTTAGGGTCCCTATAAACCCCGGTACCATTTATAATGCAATTCAATGATTCCACACCAGTTTCGTGGATTGTATTATTAGTGGACCACTCAAAGTGATTGGGAATCCTACTTGGCTTACCATCTTAGCAATGGTTAATGAGTCATGGTTAATGGGAAGCCCATACTGGATCTCCTACCATCCTAGCAATGGTTAATGGGAGTCCGACTCTGTGGGAGCCTTCTTAACCAAACCAAAGAGTCAAAGCCCAGCATGTAATGACCATAGAAAGTTTCCATTTGGTTATACCCACTAATCCTACTTGTTGTAATGTTTCCATGAGTATTTGTGATCATTAAGCCTAAAGCCTATGCCGGAACTCTGTTCGTCTAAAGGCAGAATTTAGGTACAAGGATACTGACTTGATTATCACAAATGCTATTATTTGTTAGGATAGTTTGAGAGACTATTTTTTATACGACGGTACTATCATCCCCTATTGATGAAATAAAGTACCCTAGCCTACCTAGGAAATGGACTTTTGACCGATGGAATATGTGTGTGAGAGAAATAAGGTCGGAAGGCCTGCCATTTGGCAGTAATTGTTACATGTACAGCTAACGAGTTTTCTTATTTTCTTATCATGCATGCATGCATACATGCATACATGCATACATGCATTTGCATCTCATGTATGCTGCTAATCCTTCTTGTTTTGTAGTAAATATTGAGTCTCAGTCAACTTGGAGAAGAATAGGAAGAAGGCTAGTCAGAGACAGTACTGACTCAGACAGAATGGCAGGAACAGGACAACCGTTTGAAATGAATGCAATGTTGACCACCTTGAGGGCCATGATTAGAGAAGAGGTTCAACATGCTATCAACACTAGAACACCTAAGAACCCACATTCCGAAGGAAAAGACAGGACTGAGGGTTATGATGTTATTTTTACCCTGATTAGGAAGATGGAACAGCTACAAAAGATGGTCCGTGAGAAGAAGTCAGACATAGAATTTGACTTGGATAGTATGGGAGTCAAAGGCATGAAGATGTTGCCTCCTAAATTTACCATGCCTGATATGCAGAAATTTAATGGAACTGAAGATCCCAAGCTTCACCTTAAGCAATATGGATCTATCATGGTAGCCACATCGCTTGACAATGAACAAAAGGTAGGGGTGTTTCCTCTATCTTTGACTGGAGTTGCCCAAGACTGGTGCCACCTGCTACCAGCCACGATCCAGTCCAACTTGAAGGAACTTTGTGAAGCATTCATGGGGCAATATGCATACAACACCAAGCTGGAGGTTTCCTTATGAGACCTGGAGATGACTAAATAGAGGTACAATGAACCTTTTATAGACTTCTTGACCAGTTGGAGAAACAAAATAGCCTTACTCAAGGACAGACCTTTAGAAAAGGACCAAGTTAGAATAGTGGTCCAGAATGTACTTCATAACATGGTGGAGACTCTGCAGATAATGAATCCTAAAACTTATGCTAGCCTGTATGATGATGGGTTACAATGTGAGGAGATAGAGTCAGAAAATAAGAGGAACCAGAAGGGAAAAGCCACATATAGCCGGCCCTCAAACACCAAAATAGCAGATTTAAACCGAGTAATCACCAACCGAAAATTTTCCAACTTCAACCAACCACTGTCCAAAGTATTAGAGAGACTAGAGAGACAAAACCTACTCAAACCAGAACCAGCTAGACTCCCACCCAACCAAAACTCACACGGTTACAATCCTGACGCCTTTTGCAAATTCCACCAAACTACCGGACATTCTACTGATAACTGTCTCAAACTCAAACACTCTATCCAAGATCTAATCAAGGCAGGAAAGATCACCGACCCAGACAACATACCTCCTAGTACCAAACACAACCCTGTACAAAACTACCACAGAGTACCTCCCCCAAACCAAAATATGTGTATTGAATCTGATTTTTCTGAAGCCGAGGTTTTAGCTTCTTTTGAGTCTGACTCACCTTGATGGATATGGTTGCCAGCCATGTAGAATATTTGAGGGAAGAACTTCCACAGTTAGGAGATTTGACTGGCCTTTACAAGCTACAGATGAGTTCTGATGAGCAAGTCAGAAATATGTATATGTTTGATGCCTAGTATTCCTCCAGCGAAGATGAAGCGGAGCCAGCAGATACTCTCCATTTGACTCAGAATGATGATTCCTTGTTACAAGTCACCCGAAGTGGTAGAGATTAACTTACTCATAACACCTACAGGGGAGCAGATTCCACTTGCTAAGAAGTTAGAATTTTTGGCCACCAACAACATGGCCGAATATGAGGCGCGCATCTTTGGATTAGAATCTGCAAGCTCAGCAGGAGCTAAAGAAATCTCAGTCTATGGGGATTCGAAGTTGGTCGTTAGTCAAGCGACAGATGAATGGAAAGTCAAAGATGAAAAACTGAAGCCGTACGTTGAACACCTACAGCAAGTCAAAAGCTACTTCCAGAAATGCAACATGTTTAACCTACCAAGGGGAGAAAACCAAATGGCTGATGCTCTACCCTCACTTGCCCTAGTATGGAAGATTCAAGCAAGGTACAGATGAAGCCTTTGGTAATGATGAAAGTTAGACAGCCATGTTACCTAAGGGAGGAGATAGTGTGCTCTATCGGGCCCCAAGAAAAGCCCTGCTTTTATGATATCTTAAGATACCTGGAAATACGGGAATACCCGGAGGAATCAATAAGTAAACAACACTTTTCCATACGGCTCCAGTCCAGGAACTACACTTTCCATGAGGGTGTATTGTACCGAAGATCACTTACCGGAATACTTCTTAGATGTGTCACAAAAGAGGAAGCTGATGAAATTATGAATGAAGTCCACAAAAGAGCTTGTGGGCCTGTATTATCATTGAAGATACAGAGGCAGGGGTATTACTGGGATACCATGGACAAGGATTGCATTAGAATTGTTCGCAAGTGCCACAACTGTCAGATATACGGAGACCAGATTCGTATCCCACTGTCAGAATTACACAATCTTGCTTCCCCATGGCCTTTCTCTTCTTGGGGAATTGACATCGTGGGACCCATAAAACCTATTGCCTCCAATGGTCATAAATATATCATTGTGGCAGTTGAGTACTTTACCAGATATGTGGAAGTTGTCTCATTCACAGGGGTTACTATGCACCGCATGACAGAATTCCTAGCCAAGAAGATCAAATGCAGGTTTGGGCTCCCTCATCACATAGTGTCAGACAACAGAGTACAGTTCTAAGGGGAAACAGCCGACTTTCTGAGAAAGAATGGCATAGAGCACCACAAATCATCTCCTTATAGATCGCAAGCCAACAGGGCTGTTGAGGCTGCTAACAAGACTGTCAAAAAGATACTAGTAAAGATGGTCAAGACATACAAAGATTGGTCGGAGCAGTTACCATATTCCATTTTCAGATACAACACCACCATCAAAAGTGCAACAGGGCAAATACCTTTCTCTTTGGTGTATAGAGGAGAAGCAGTGCTTCCGATAGAAATGCAATGCAGGTCACTTCGGGTAGTGCTAGAATCACAGTTGCTAGAGATTGAGTGGGCAGAGAAGAAGTACAGACAGCTTTTATCCCTGGAGGAAAATAGAAAGAAGACCTTCTACCATACACAATTATACCAACGAAGGTTGGCCAGATCATTCAATAAGAGCATCAAGCCCTATGCCATTAAAGAAGGAGACTGGGTCCTGAAGCAAGCCAGGCTTATTCCTTTTAATCCCTGAGGCAAGTTCAAACCAACCTGGGAAGGTCCGTAC
>CANYLF010819237.1:0-13788 GCA_948193215.1 Bocquillonia castaneifolia
TCTTTCAATTAATCAAATTTCTATTACTTTCCTTTGAAGATTCTCTATCTCTAGCATTATCTATTAAGCTTTTATGGGTAATATCTTTCTTTATTCTCTTTATATCTTTATTTATTGCTCTACAATGATGTGTTGTGAGCATTTGTTTATGCTTTAGGGCTTGTGAACCCTTTAGCCTATGAACATGTAATAAAATGTGTGTTTAAGTTTGGTTGACACTTTCTCTGTCTAGGGTTAGCTACATACATGTTTATTTGTGTGTGTGTTTGGCTATCACAAGAACGCTATTTGGATGGTGATTAATGTTGAGAAATGTTAGTTGCTTATGAATATGTATGTGGGTATATGAGATTTACCATAATCGCGAAAGTCTTGTGGTTGCTTATAAGGGATGAAAAGGGGATTTGTATGCCTAATGAAAGATTGCATGTGTTTGGGTTATGATGGGAGTCAAACTCATCACTAGTGAGCTTAATACCTTAATCTTAGAGATAAGTTAAGGTTGGGTAGCCTTCCCTACCCTTGCTTTTATGGTTTATGTCAACCAAAGTCTATTCTCATTTTGACATATTGTTCATAGCTAGGAATGGATCTTGCCTTAGAGTGTTTTACCCATTGATTGAATTTTGTTTATTGTAGTTAATTGATTGTTTAGACATTGTTACTAGTTCTATTTCCTTAGTTTATGCTAAATGTTATGAGTTTGATTGTTTAATTTAGTTCCATGTTTATCTTTTTTAATTCACAAATCTCATCTTTGATATCGATTGTTTGGATAATTATTATTGATTGATTGGTTGATATTCAAAACCCCTACTTCTTTGGGAAAACGATATCCATACTCATCCTATCTATAACTCAACACTCGTGCAGTTATGGGCCTAGTCACTTATTAACATATTTCTTGACTAATCACCTAGATGTATGATTGTTAGGTTTATTATTCAATGGATGGGTTAAAATAAATCAGAATTGAAAATTGAGCCTGTTTAGATGTTAATACAGAAACGACAATTAACCTAAACTTGATTTTAAGATTTGCTTAATGGATTCGATTGTTTTTAATCAGCGTGGATCGATAAAGCAGCATAGTTGGTTCAATTGAATATATTTTTCTACCTTGGGAGAGGATTAAAATATTTTCATAAATTAACTCTTACTTAAATGAATTTATGATTGATAATTGAATTGCCCCTCTAGATGAAATTATGAACTCTAATGCTTGTTTTATTGTGTTAGTCTATTGAATTAAATTGCTTTTTAGTTGTTGATTTATTTATTTTCATTTATTTTCTTGGTAATTTAGTTTTCAAAATACTTTCAAAAATCAAATCAAGGTTATTCGTTTTTACTTTAATTGTTTGCTTGTGAATTTAATCGAAAAGTAGTTTCTAAACGATTGTCCCTATGGATTCGACCTCGTACTCCGAGTTTATTACTACAATAATCCATACACTTGTGGATCGTTGTCACCTCTCACCCCAGGAAGACATCATTGTAATAGGGCAGTTTTTTATCAAGGGCCTTTACTTAGCCAAGCAAACATCTTTAGCTTATGTGATGTGACCCAAGGTGGCAATAACTCATAATGATGACATTGATAATGGCAATTCAAGGATGACGACATTGATTTAAAGATTGTGAGCTTAATTGCATTCAAACAAACAAGTCAACAAAGTCAATAAGTCAAAGTCAAATTCAACCGAATGGTCAACGGTCAAAGGTCAAGTAAGGTCAACCCAAGACCAAGTCAATGGTCAAGGGTTGAAACCCTAACCTTAATCCTAAGGGTTGGCTACTTATCCATAATTCCAAATCCAATTGGAAAGTAAAAATCGGATTTCATGAGCACAGCAACTTGTTTGGGCCATAACTTTTGCTACATAACTCGGATTTATACGATTCAAAATGACACGAAAAGAGGACTTCAAGATCTACACTTCATATGTTTTAAGAATATTCATTTGAGGTCTCTAAGGGGGTCAAAATTGGGGCGCCATTTCAAAGTTATAATCTGCCAGTTTTAGTTTTCCAACTAGGATTAGGATTTCTATTATTATTTGTTTTTCTTTCAAGCCAAGCTTGTTTGGCCGAATTTTCATAGTTGTTTAGGATTAGAATTACTTTGTTTAAGCCCTATATAAGGAGCCATAAGGGCTGGCCGAAATTCGTAAGTTCAATTAATAATATTTTCTAGTTTTTGCTTTGTAAATTCTCTTAAGTCTTTAAGGTGTTCCTTATTGATTTATTGAATTAAATTATGTGTTAGTTTATTCAATTCTGCCTTAAACAAACTATTAACTTGTTAGTTCATAGGTTGTTTAAGCATTCATCTTTTTATAATTAAAGGGTTTAGTGGTTAATTGCTAAGCTTTCTAGTTCCATTAATAAATTGCAAATTTCAAGTTAGATCTTGGGTTAAACAAAATCAACAATATTGGTAAGGTTGCTATCTCTTTATAGATAGAGGGTTTATCACGTTTGATTAGGTTAATGAATCTAAATTGAGTTTTAACATATCAATTCCATTCAAGTTAGCCGAATCAATCATTCCAAAATTATTGGTTTGTATCATTATGTGCCCCAGTCATAGAGAAAGAGGTGCAGGAGGGGTTATTCTCCATAGGTTCTAACAAAGCACTCAGAGTAGATGGGATTAACAGTTTTTTTTAAGCAAGGCTGGCCTGTAATGAAAGAAGATATCACTACCATGGTTCAAGCTACTTTCCAAGAATGGGAAAATTCTTAAGCAGTTAGTATCACTGCCTTATCTCTTATCCCAAAGACTAATAATGCTGAGCGTGTCACGGAATATACATAATTGCTTGTTGTACTGTATTGTACAAAGTAATCACAAAGGTAATAACTAATAGGCTCAGGGGAATCCTTCAGAACTTGATTTCTAACAATCAGTCTGCATTCATCACTGGCAGGGTTATAAGTGACAATATTAGACTGGCTCATGAATTGGTTCATGGATATCACCTACATCATCCTTCTCCTAGAGTTTGTATGAAAGTGGACCTTCAAAAGGCTTATGACTCCATAGCTTGGGACTTTATAGAAGAGGTTCTAATTGGCTTTCAGTTCCCATATTTTCTTATCAGATTGATTATGGAATGCCTTAGATCTAACGTTCACACTGTCTGCTGAAAAGGTACTTAGGGCAAAGTCTTCCAAGCCAGGAAAGGACTCGAGCAAGATGACCCAATTTCCCCTCTTCTTTTTGTGTTCTTTATGGAGTACTTCAGTAGGAGTATGAACCTTATGCTAGATTCCAGATTTAAATATCATCCTAGATGTAGGAGTTTATAGTTAAATCATCTTGTCTATGCTGATGATTTACTGTTGTTTTGTTATGGAGACCCTAATTCAATGAAATAAATAATGAGAGTCCTTGATCATCTTAGAGAGGTTAAGTTGGTCTTAAAGTTAATGCTTCTAAAAATCAACTCTTTTGTTGTGGAGTTTCTTCTCAGTTCAAATTGAAATTGCTGGATGTTACACATTTCTAGGAAGGAGTACTTCCAATCAACTACTTGGGCATCCCTCTAATTACAAAGAGGTCCAGAGTTGCAGATTGTTAGGAGCTTCTTGGGAAACTGACTACAAGAATTAACCAGTGGAATAACGAATTTCTCTCTTATGCAGGTAGATAACAACTTATTCAATCTGTTCTTATGACTTTCCACATCTACTGGGCTTCAGCTATTCTCATTCGTAAGTCAGTAGAATATGTCATAGAGAGAATTTGCAAGAATTATCTTTGGACTGGTTCAGCTTTTGACCATTCCAAAAGTCTTGTGGCCTGGCACAATGTCTGCAGAACAAAGAAAGGAGGACTAAATTTCAAGTTAGTTTATACTAGAAATAAAGCTGCATTATACAAGTTGGTTTGGAAACTTCTTCACAAGTCTTCAACTCTTTGGTGTATGTGGATCAAATGTAATAGGTTGAAGAATAACAGTTTCTGGCATGTTAAAGCTTCTCCTAACTCCAGCTGGATATAGAAAAGATTACTAAAGTTAAGACCAATTTTCCAACCTCTCTTCAAATACAAAGTGGGGAATGGTCAGAATTTCTTGTTTTGGCAGGATACATGGTTAGCTGGTGAATCCCTTTTTACTAAGTTTCCAGGAATCAATATTCAACAAACAGGCATAGGCATTCACAACACAATTACAACAAGGTGGAAAAGGTAGATGGTGCCTACCTGAGCCAGCAACAACAGAGATTAGAAAAGCCTGACAATTAGTCAAAACCCATCATCTCACTACAACAGAGGACTCAATTCATTAGGCAGATACTAAGTCTTCTACTGGTTTTTCTTGGCATTTAATTAGGCCACATTTTCCTGTTGTATCTTGGTGTTTTATGGTTTGGAATATAGGTATTGTGCCCAGATCGATGTCAGGTCATTCTTTGGCTGGCAGTCCAAAATAAACTGTTAACCAGAGATAGATTGTATGCCTAGAAATGTATTCCAGATGAAAAATGTGTGATGTGTGGCTTGGCTAAGGAAACAGTGGCCCATTGTACGTTTGACTACATTGTTAGTAGACAAGTGTGGAGGAAGTTAGCAGAGCTTCACTGTATTAACTTCAGAATTAACTCCTAGCATCGCCTCTTACACTGGTTCAGAAGTGAAGTTAGGGGGAAAAGTATAATGGTCGAATGCAGGAAGCTGATCTTGGCAACAACAGTTTATTACTTGTGGAAGTCTAGGAACATGAAGGCCTTTCAAAATGTTAATCCTAGTATTGTGCAGATTCTTAAGAATGTTAAATGGATTGTTTTATATAGATATTATTATAGTTCTCATAGTGATCAATTGTATAGTTTACTAAGAAACATAGAGAGCTTGTAGAGAGTGGCAAGGCAATCCCCTTGCTGTTTTTTTGTCCCATTCTTTAATTAAAGTAATGGATTCTTTTTTGATGTTCATATAAAAAAAAATTCAAATGAAATGTTTGTAGTTGACTTGTGAGTTTCAATTTTAAATTCTCCTACTTAAATTTAAAATAAAATCAATTGTACCAATGAATTTACGTGCCAACTATATGTAAGGTGAAAAGCAAAATGACTACGAATGCATAAACTAGACATGGTAAATATATAGAGCAAAAATTTCTTGAAAAGGAAGGAAGCTGGTTAACTGATAATGGTTGATCAATGAACGACTCATCTCACACTCGGTATACACACACACACACACGGATCGTGGATCACAAAATTAATATGTCGTCGTCCTCTATCATAGAACCATTCTTTTTTCCCCATCTTATTATAAAACAATTATCTTACTACAGGGCAGGCCTCAAAAATATTACTGGATAACTCTTCCACCATAGTGGACTGTAGGGGTGTGCAAACCCGAACCAGAATCGAAAAATCAAACCGGACTGAATCTATTTATGAAATTTGGTCCAGTTTGTTTGGTTAATCGGTTTGGTTTGGTTTTCATTTTTTAAAAAATTTATTTTCGGTTTTCAATTTGGTTTTTATGTTTAAAAACCCGAACCGCCCAAATAACCGAAATTTTTTAATTTAATATTTTATTTTTATATTTATATATATTTTTTATAATTTTTTCATACATTTTTATATATATATTTATCTTTATAAATATATTTAATGATTTTATTTCTTAAATTAGTGTATTAAAATATAGTGAATATTTATTAAAAAAATAAAAACCGATTAAACCAAACTGATTTAGTTTATTTGGTTTTTGGTTTAGGGGTTAGTTTGGTTTGGTTCGGTTTTCAGAAAAACCGATCGGTTTGGTCAAATTCAAACCGAACCGAACCGAATAACCCGTTTACACACCCCTAGTGGACTGTCATATAATTTAATATCTAAGCCAACAATATTATGCAATTTTATAGGTAGGTAGTTTATTCAGGATGAAAAATAGGTTTCAGGTAACATTATATAGGTATAAACTTTTTACTATCCCGAACATAAATTGCTTGCGACCTTGAATATAAATTGTCTGTAACTTCAGATATCAATTATATACGACCCCGGACATTAATGACCGAATATAATACTTCTTTCAGTAAATTTGATCGCCGATCCCGAACAATTACCCTCCTCGAACAAACCTAGATCCGCCATAGTAAGTAGATGTATATACTTGTGCAATTTACCAATTATTGATATAATATATTATTTTTTTATAGTTAATATATAATATAATATATTATATTAATATAACATACTATATCAATAATCAGAAGTATTCACATTATAAATATTTGGGATAATTATAAATATGGTGTCTTTACTTTTTGATTTTTTTTCTATTTTGGTGTTCTAACAATTTTTTTTCAATCAAGTGTCTTAACTTGCAAATTCACTTTCATCTTAGTTTCTCTGACCTGTTTTACAGGTCAAACCACTTTTTTTTATATAATTGTTATTATCACGGGTATCTGAAGCCCCAACTAATTCCGATTCGAGTGAGTTCCATTTGGAAGCACAATCTCCCCATACGGCCCTAAACATCGAACTCTCGACCTCCAGGTCAAACCACTTAAAAAATTACAAAACGGTCCTTAAACATTTTAAAAACTTACAATTAAACCCAAGTTCTAATGATCTGGTATTTTCCCATTTCATATTTTTTAAAAATTTAGTTTTAGTTTTATTGTATTTTAATCCTTAAATTAATTTTATAAGAACTTAAAATTACACTCAAAAAGTAAAAATTTAATTTGAAAATTATAATATTTTACTTAATTATCTTTTATTAATAAATATATAAATTAACAAAATAATTTAAATAACAAAGTTATTCAAACAAATAATTTAAACATATTTAAAAATAAAGAATGTTATGAATATGTAATAAAATAAAATTACTACATTACATATACCAATTATTTTAATTTTTTTAAATTTATCAATATATATAAAGTAAAAAATTATTATTTGATTGTTTAAAAATAATTATTTTATTCTATAAAAATAGAGTTTTATACATATATTCATTAACAATTTAATTAGTTAACTCAATAATTTTTAATTGTTAATATACAAAATAAAATATTTATTGTAAATTAAATATTATATGAGTTAACTAATTAAATTATCGATGTATTTATTTATAAAATATATTTTTATAGAATAAAATAATTATATTTAAAAAAACAAATAATATTTTCATTTTTAAATATGTATAGGAATTATTTTTTTATAACTTTATGATTAAAATTATTTTTTAAAATTGAGATATATTAATAATGCATAAATAAAATATTGTCACGCTTAATAATTTTTTTGAATGAAATTGTAAGTTCTTATGAAATTAAGAGGATTAAAATAAAATAGTTAAAAAATAAAAAAAAATGAGAACATCAAAATTATTATATTTTTGGTTTAATTGTAATTTTTGAAATGTTTAAGAACCTTTTTGTAATTTTTTAAATGGGTTGACCTGTAAAACATGTTAGAGATACCAAGATAAAATTAAACTTGCAAGTTAAGACACTTTATTGAAAAAGAAATTGTTAGAACAACAAAGTAGAAAAAATCGAAAAGTAAAGACACCAAATTTATAATTATCCCTAAATATTTTCATGGCATAATATTTTTCTATTTAAATATAAAAACATATTGAGCAATACATAAGTTATTAAGAAGTGGATAAAATATCCCGATATTATTATGTGCCGAATATTTAGTATTGTGGTAGAAAAATATTTTGTAATGAATATAGAGTTCTAGATCTCTTTTGACTTGAAAAAAAAACCCAGTTATTTGTCATCATTGTTCTTGGATTACGTATCATTGATTTGTTTCTCACTAATTACTCCAACGGCCAGTCTTGTTCCAGCAATTATGCCATTGATTATTTTTGCTTACCACTTAATTATAAAATTGAGAAATATATACTTTTATATGTTGGTGACATAAATAGTGCCAAGTTGGTCCAAATTAAGTGGCAAATGAATTTGCATTTTTTATTAGAATGTGAACCAGGCCAGCTGCATGCATGTATTGTGTGAGATTATTTTTCTGCAAATTTACTTCTCAGTTGAATGTTCTGGTTTTTAATTGAACTAAGAGATGAATGCAATGTTCTGGGTTTTTAGTACGACTTGGATTGAAATTTTTAACGAAAAATTAATTAATTACTAGGTACTATACTAATTTATTGTGGTTAGATTCTGTTTGCAAATCAGTAGTACTATATGATTTAATTTTCTAAGTTTTAAAGAGGCTAAAATTATAACAATGCTTGCTATTGAAAGTCTAATTCCTCCACTAAGGCATTCATTCATGCTATATATTGTTATTGAGAAAAAAATAATTAAAACCCAAAAAGAAAACGAAAAGATGACTTCAAAAAATTAACATTAATTATTTCCTTTTTCTAACAATAAAAAATTGCATGCAGAGAAATTTATTTCCATGATACATATAAATTAGCTATGTGAGAGGAAGAAAATCAATTAAGTGGTATTTTGATGGTGCGGGTAGGCACAAGCAATTTATAGAATAGCCATTGGTCTGATGATAAGAAGAACTGAAACAGTGAAGTTTGTGGAAGATTTGCCAATAGATCTCTTGAGTTGTTATTTTATTCCTATAATTATTCCCTAAATTATATCCTATATTGTGCCTCTAGAGGTGGGTAGGGGTGCTAACAAACTCAACCTTTCAACTACTTTAGTAACCGTTTATATTGATTAACCGATCAGTGGTTAACTGTTCGACCAGTTCCTTTACCGGTCGGTTCGATTTTTAACCATGATTTTTTTCATTACGTATTTTCATTATTATAACACATATAAATCTAGTTATATAATCATTATCGTATATATTATTATATTTTATGTTAATAATATAATATACTAAGTATTTTTAAAAAACAAAAACATGACATGCAATTTGAAGAAAAAAATAATACTTAAACATAAAAACTTCAAATTTAAATGTATGAATTTGAATTTTTGTATATATAAAACAGTAACCATCAACCATAAAATTACAATACCTTAAATTTAAACCTAAATGGATGAACCGGTTAATCATAAAATACAATTCAATTTTTCAATTTTGGTTTGGTTAATTTATATCACTAATTTTTTTTAATTTTTTTGATTCATAATTGGAGTTGTTTAGATATTAGTCACTTTTCACGCTCCAAAAGAGAGATGACTGGAAACTTCCTATTAGAAATGGATTCTTTTCAAATTGTGTTGTTAGAAACTAGACTGCTCTAACAAGATAGAGAGATGGTGAACAACTACGGATTTTGACAATAGAGATGGAATCTTCTTTCATCGAAGGAACGGGATAGAAGAGAACCATTAACATTTGGCCGTTAACGTGTAAATACGAGCTAGCAAATTTCATAACTTTCCACTAAATATCTTCATAATATTGACTATTGTGTAGTCAGAAAATGAAATTAAGGGGATACATAGAACAATAATTACATGTATAAAAAATTAACTCTATCAATTGAATAAATTGAAAAAATAAATAAATAAAGAGAAGAATTGCCCATCTAAAAGGTTCAAAATTGATACAGAATTTAGAAAATAAATAGATAAATATAATTTAATTTGAAAACCAACTAAGGTTTAAGTGTCTCTATATAAAAATTTAAGAGTTCGAACTTTTGTAAATCTCACTTACGATGTCACATTAGCATCCTAACCGTGAACAAATAGAATTTAACTATTGGATTAATAGAAGGATTAAATTGTTCTTTGTTTTATAATGTTAAGAGCTTAATGGGAAAAAAAATAATAGCTTAAATGAACTTTAACTTGTGAAATAATTGAAGGGTGGTGTTACATATATCTTTAGGCAAGTATAAACTATAGAATTGTATATAATGGAAGAAACATATATATATATATATATATGCAATGAACCGAACATGAACATGTAGAAATCAAAAATCAATGAAAATGGATGGTATGATAAACTGACGCCTGTGTCTCCACTTTGGCTGGAATTGATGGGCTCTGACTCCTTTCCCACTATTGGATTTAGCTCTAATTTTCCAATTCCATAATAAAACCTTTGGCACTTGATTCCTTCTTCCACATCTTATATATATATATATATTTATACAATTTTCCTAGTACTCCTCCATCTTAATTTTGGCTTCTGACGCCACAGCCACCTTTCTATTGGCCACTTTAACTTAAAGGCCACTTGAAACCTTTTAGATCTTATTTATATTTATATTTACATATAATTTCCCCTATAAATACCTGTCCCAATTGGGTTTCTTGTTCAAGTGTATAACTTTTATAACACCACCAAAATTTCAGTTTCTTCTCACTTCTCATAAAATGTGGTTCCTTTGATGTTGCACCAGAATAATCTCTGCCTCTTTCAGTCTTATTAATTAAATTAGGTACGTACAACTTTCTCTGCCTTTTCTTTACTTAATTACTTTCATGCTCTTTCTCATAATTGATGGTTTTCATGGTTAAGCCTTCGGGCCAGGTCACTTATTTATTTATTTTCCTAATATTGGTGGTGTAGAAAACAACGTATTGTATTTTTCTAGCATATAATTCAACATTTCAATTTTTTCATTTTTCAAACTATGGAGCCAACAATGTTAATATGTTAGAGTTAGTATTTTTCTAACCGCGGGTGTGAACCTCCACACTTATTTTTGATGAGATCCAATCAATTAAGTTCTATTTTAAAACTTTTTAAAGATTCCAAGGCTCGAACTCGAGACCTTAGTATGGGAAGACTCTCACTACCAATGAGCTTTGGCTATCTAAGCTATTCAATATTCCCCTTTGACTATCTGCAGTTGCATCCTTCTATCTTTACCCTATAAATTTTGCATTCTTCATCCGTACTCCCGGATAAATGCGTGGGCAAAGACGACTATAACATAATAATGTATTCATAGACTACTCAAAAAAAAAAATCACATAAAACTAACATAAACAAAAGTAAAAATCGATTCTAAATATATATTTCAAATAGGTAAACTACAATGACTTCATGAGGTATATCTTATTACATTAGTTTACACCTGAGTTTTATATATCATACATTTTTCCCATATTGTATTTTATTTTTACTACACTAATTACTTATTTGATACAACTGTAATCATTTTTTATTATTTTATATTGAATTCAAGTAATAACTTATAGTTAACAATAAAATATGATATTATAACGCTAAAAAATTTAAATTGATTTCTAAATTTATTTTTTAGTATAAATATAAATACTTATAAATTCCAATAATAAATAAATTCATTAGCATTTTTATTTATAATAAAATGTATATATGAAAATTAATTAGTAATGCAAATTGATTTAAATCAAATGGGGTTATAATTGGAAATTACTTTTAAGCACGACTTTTTAAGTGGAAAACATTTAACAATCACAGTTTTTAAAACACTTTAAAAGTTTAAGATTACTATTTTATCCCTCCTGATTTAAATCAGTTTGTGACATATAACATTATTGAAAATATATTTAGACCCTAATTTGAATTTTTTTTAACATTATAATATCATATTTTATTACTGATTACTACCTCCGTCCAACTAAATTTGATTAATTTGACCATTTCACTAAGATTAAGAAAAGCAATAAATGTCTTCCATTTTTTCCTTTTTACCCTTTGATTTGTAAAAGAAAAAATACATTGAAATTCTCACAAGTGTCATTAATAAGGGTAAATTAGAAAGATTGAGTGTCAAAAATTTAAATTAAGCAATTTTATTGGGACACAAATTGAATCAAATAAGCAACTTTAGTGGGACGGAGGTAATATAAATTATTACTTTTAATTTAATTTAAAATAATAAAAAATGATTAAAAATGTACCAATAGGAGTAATTAGTGTAATAAAACTAAAATACAGAAAGTAGATGTATAATATATAAAACCCAAAGATAAACCAATATAATAGGTTATATTTCAGTGGTCAAATTTACAATTTTTAGACGTGACGGTTTATATGATTTTAGACCATACATAGACTGATCTATATATGCTTAAATGTGTATATATGTACATGAAGGATACTCTATAAGTTTTGCTAGAAAAAGAGACACTAAATAACGATTCCATGTCTAAGTAAAATCATATTCTGCATATAGCATAGTTTCAAGTTAGCACCATGCAAACCAAATATATTTTTCGAAAGCATGCTAATTTATGGAATATACATATATGTTTTGCATAAGCACATTATTATATGAATGACTTCAAATTAACGAAGTTAATTTTTTTTTTATATCTAAAATAATACATCTAAATTTTCTAACATTAAATTAAAATTAGAAGAAGGAAAGAAAAAAGATTGAGGGTGCTATAACCATTCAATGATTCGTCAACTCACGGCATTGGAGATTGGTGAATATCTAGTCCTCACGTGTATATAAATATAGTGCACTAATGAAGGTACCGGTTAGCCCACTAGAAATTTCTCTTTTCTAACTTTACATGTTGGAGGGTTGGGGGAAAATGTTATTTTATTTTTGTTATTTATTTTATTTAAGACTTATTGCATTAATTAGTCGAGTTAATCATTTCAGTTTTTTTTCCTTTTCAGCATTTAGAGATTAGTTTGCTCGATGCCTCTATTTGAAGTTGTTTTTTTTTTTTTTTTTTTTTTTTTTTGCAATTGTATTGCTTTCCAAAAAGAAAAGAAGAAAATAATATCTCCAATAGAATTTACAAAAGTATATTTGTTTGTACTTGTACATTTATGTTTCTTTCTAAAGTAGTAATTTTAATTGCCTAATAACTAATAAGAGTAGATAATAAGCTTATATATCTTGAACTTGAGTTCAAATTTTAAATATTTCTTAATTTTTAAAGTGTTTCAGATTAAATCTTCAATTTTTAAATTAATTTATATTATTCAAGTATGTCTAAAATGATAGTGAAATTTTTATAGTAGACTTTGAGATATATACAAGTCAACTGAGTAAACACTTCACATTCTTCCATAAAATTCAATCTTTTTAATATAAATTTAAATATATTCAAACATTTGGTACAAATTTTAAATATATTCAAATATTTAGTACAAATTTTAAATATATTTAAACCTTTAATATAAATTTCAAGTATATTCCAACATTTAGTTTACTTTTTAAATATATCCCAATCTTTAAATTTTTTCATAATAGCGGCGGATTGTCCATCCGATTAGTTGTCATCTATCTCATAGTGCGTCATGTAAGCATATAATATCATCTTAAACATACACTTAAATATACTAGTTTTTTTTTTCACGTACTTTGCACGTGAATAATATTACTTTTAAAATTATATTATTTATAATTTATATAAACTAAATTAAGTAAAATATATGTTGATAAAATTTAAATACTAAAATTCTATAAATAATAATATCCAATTTTATATTATTAATATTAAATTATAACCAATATTAAACTAAAATAAATACAAAATTTTTAATAATTAAACAATAAATTTACAATAATAAATATAATAGAAATAACATTACATAAGACTATTATATTAAATCAAAGTATGTAATTAAAATTATTAAATGGCAAATAATAATCCAAGTTAAAATATTAAATAAAATGATTTATATTATATTAGAATATTATATTTGATTAAATGACATCATCAATATACACAGTAATTTGTATTTTTCTAGATTATCATTTGTCGAAATTACATACTCATTTTTAAGTTAACTTTAAAATTTTGAAATTTAAATAGAATGATTTTTGTTAATAAATAAAAATATTATGCTTGTTTTTCATCAGAAAAATTATTCTTAAAGTATTTTTTT
>CANYLF010819371.1:0-14452 GCA_948193215.1 Bocquillonia castaneifolia
TGGAAAGAGAAATATTGACCAGCACATCAAGATTCTGACGGGGCAGGGCTGTTTGCTTGAGGTTGAGGAAACAATATTTGCAGCCTAAACATAAATATAAATATAGAGAGATGTAATTAGAAAGCAATAATATGATAAATAGAATAGAATAGAGATAGATAATGGTAATAAAGAAGTGAAAAATAAATATAAAGAAAAGAACCTGAATGGCAATAACTTTCTTTTGAAGATCAGAAGGTAAATATATATATTTTGGATCAGCCAGCAAAATGCAAACTCATTAGTGAAAAGTGCACAAAAAAAAAAAAAGGATTAGGAAAGAGTATCAATAAGATGGCAAGAGAATCGGAAATAACAACATCTCCATCAATAAGCACAGGAACGTAACCAATCGTATTGAGCTTCAAGAACTCTACCAATTAAGATTACATTAAAATTGAGGAAAAAAACAATTAATTAATTAATTGGGAGTAAATCAAATAATTTTTTTTGATGAGAATATGAAGTTTATTAGAAAAGGACCACAGGGAGAGTGGTCAGAGTAAATTAAATAATATTTATAGCACAGCACAAGAAATAATTAATTAAAAGTTGAGCATTAAAAAGAGAAGAAAGAGCAGTACCGGGAGTGAATTGATGTCCCTTTACCAAGTTTAACTGGTATGTACTCGTAAGAGATGCCTGCAGTTGCACACATAACATATTTTAAATGTGCATGTATATGTGTGTGTATATATATTGATTTAATTAATTAATGAATACTTATCAAAAAAATTAATTAATGAATAATAATATTAATAAAATAGCAAAAGAAAAAAAGAAAACCGTTGAAATTGAGAGCAATGCGAAGGCGGCAGGAACAAGAACTTCTCCGGTAAGAATACGGCTTCCGTTTGGTTGTGGTACTTGCAGATTCTACAATACCACTTGCCTTCATTTTGTTTGTTTTATTTATTTATTTATTTATCTCAAAACAAAATCAAAATTAAATTAAAAAGAAATGAATAAACAGAGCAGTTAATTCAATAACAAATTAAATAAATAGCAAAAACAACCGTACCATATGATGATGACGATGATGATGGATTAAAGGAAGAGGGAGAGAGGGGAAATGAATGCTGCTGATACTGATAGTAATTCATTACAACATGTCAATATGTAAGAGCTCTTCAAACTGCTTACGTTTCTGTTTTGTCCTTCCATTTTTTAATTTCATTTATAATAGTATATGCTATATATTATCGACATTTGACGCATTGTAATTTACTTAAAACACCCAAGTTTGAATCCCCTTCCCTAATTATAAAAGAACTATAAAATGTATATTTCTTTAAAGAATTGAATTAAAAAAAATGAAAAACATCATTGTAAAAGAACCGAAAAGTCTATCTCTTGCGAAAAAAAAAAAAGAAAATTAAAATCTTCATGTTGACTATCAGAAATATTTAAATTTAAATTTTATTTTGTTAATACACAAAAATATTATTCAAATTTTAGATTGTATAAGTTCTGTTATTAGAGCATCCCCAACCCGCTATTTATTTAATACAATTAGTTAACCAATAAAAATGCACTCCAATGTACTCTTTACTTTTAAAATATAGAGTAGACAGTGAGTTTGACTAGATACTTATGGAGAGTCAAATCCACTCTTTACTTTATATATCATTAATAAAATTGTTATTTTCAAGATAACTTTGTTATGTGTGTTGTAATGAAATTTTATTAATATAATCAATATTATCATATCATTCTCTATTGTGATTGCTCATGACCTCTTTGGAATTGGTTTTTGAGAAGAGTTCATATTTCATATTTTATGCCAAACTCTATAGCTCATTTTTATTATTTTTGGATTTCTATTGTGCCTTACTCCGCTTACAAATGTCTTTGGTATTCTCTAAGGTACTTCTTATTGTGGGAAATATGAAAAAGTAGAAACAGGGGTGTTTTTTTATGGAAAGCCTATGAACTCAGAGGGTATTATTATTTCTTGTATTTCTCAAGCTATTTTTTACTTTAAAAATAGGAACTCTAACTTTCTCTACTGAGCTGTGGATCTTTATAGCTCTTTTGCAGCAATCCTTGGATTGCAGTAGATTGTTTTTGCCTTGCTAAGTTGGTGTAACCTTAAGTGTACAAAACCTTTTTAGTAGGGCTGCCATTTCCTGTGGCCTTTAATAATACCTCAATTTATTAAAAAAAAAACATCCAAAGTTAGATAAATCATATTTATAAACAAGTTTTTTAATTTTTAAAAATAGTTCAATTATGTATTTTTCACCAATTTCTTCTTTTAGACATCGTTAAATATTTCATTGAAAAAAGATAATTGCATTTGTGTCAATTTTTTTTTTTTGAAGAAAAATATGTATTAGTTTGTGTATGAGCATGTATATGTCAAATCAAATCAAATGAATATGTTAATATATTTTCTAAATAAAATAATTTAAATTTATTCATGTCATATAAAAAAAAGATATGCAACATTTTATGTATATACTGTAAAGTGTGATTACATGTATGTAGAATAAATAAAATTTAAATAAGGCATCTCAAATTTAAATAAATTTAAGACAACTAAATAACTTAAATATCAAATAAGACGTTTGACAAATTAAGTTTATATTGTAAAATTTAAAATTAAAGTATTGAAAAAAAAAAGATAACTTGAAGGTTAATTTTATCATATAAGAAAAAAAATGATTTATGTCTAAAAATATTTTCCCTTTTATGACCACTTTTATATGTAGTATGATTATAGATAAAAATATTTCAACACAAGTAATTAATTTTTTTGCTTATCATACATATAATGAATTTTGATGACGGACTAAATTCATGATGGACTATAGTTGTCTTTGAGAATGTCTTCGTATTTCTTTACTAATATTGTGAATATTGTGTTTCTAAGTTTTTTTTTTAATTGTTGTAATTGCAAACTTTAAAGCAATTGAGTTACTAGTAATTCTCCTGTAAATTCATTTACCGAATTTAAAGACCCAATTACATTTGAGGTTTGATGTCATGATAGAATACTTGTTATGCTTGTAGAATTATTTTGACAAATTTTTATAGGATCATTCTATCGTAAAACTAGTGTTTTCGATACACTTGATTTTGATCAGTTATTATGAGAAGGTAAACAATAACTTGTTGAATAGGTTTTTAAGTTGCAAATGGAACCCACATTTAATCAATTACAAAAATAACAAAGAATTATTGGGACCCACAATTAACCACGTGGATTGTTAGTAGGAAAAGCAACTGACAAAATAAATGTCATTCTTCTTCCTACACTTGTGCCAAAAGTTCAATTTGCTCCATTTAAACTTTTTTTTATCAAATTAAGATGTTTTCTTTTTAACTTTTTATGCCAATTACATCCGATTAGTATAGACATTAAATTTTCAGAATCACACGCCCTCTGAAAAAAAAATATTATCTTCTAACTTTAAATAACTTTTTTCCTTATATGATTATCTCAATTTAAATACTTTTTTTCCTTATATGATTATCTCAATTTAAACACTTCAATTTAAGTGTTGGTATATTTTTCAAAATTCAGATTCTGAATTCTTTTTACATAAAAAAGTCAACTCTACTCCTAAATTTATAGCACATGACTATTTAAGTTTAATTTAAACTTTTTAACAAATAGACCCACAATTCTCATGTTTGGGATCCATTAAACTCTATGAATATAATTTCTCTTAATTTAATTACTCTATCATTTTATTTTATTTTTAAAGAGAGTTATTTTAATTAATTATCATAATTTTCAATAGGATTTACCATCTCCGGCTAGTAATTCCCTACCATCATTTTGTACACATCATCATCTTTGACTATCTTATTATTAGTTTTTATTCATGAACATTAAAATAAATATCATGATGGTCAAACCTTACTTGATCATTGAACCAGTAGATGTAGAGGGTCAAGAGTTAATGATTCAATTGGGATTTAGTTAGGGTTCAACCTGAATTAAAAAAATTAACATATTTGTTATTTTTATCCATCATTATAAAAAAATATTAATATATTTAAAATAAAATATATTGAAAATAACATTGTGTGCCAAGTGAAGGTGCATTCTATAGTTACTTTGGTTTTTACTAGGGGCAAGCGAAAACCGAACTAAACCAAAAAACAAAACCAAAATTTGAAATTCGGTTCAGTTTGGTTGCTATTTTCGGAACTTTGAACCAAAATTTTGTTCTAAAAAGTCAAAAACTGAAACAAATTTTGTTTATTAGGTTCAGTTTGATTTGAGGGGTGAGTAAAATTTCGGTTTGGTTTTGTTCAAACTGAATACTCACTCCATGTTTTCAAAGTAAATTTACTTTGTCATCTTATCAACATTGGATGATATCATAATACTTTTATCCAATGGTAATAAGATGGTAAAGTAAAGTTACTTTATAAAAAACAAAGTAACTGGAGAATACCGTCAAATTATATATAAAAAAACAATTAAAATAGCAAAGGTTGGTATTGAATCAATGGTTTGAATAAAATATTCATATCAACATATTTAAAAATAAAAAATAAAAACAATACAAATGAAATAAAATAATATCTTAAATTTATTATAAAAAAACTATTAAAATATAAAATTCAATTTTGAATCAATAGTTACAACAAATGTTAAAATATCTCGAAAACAAAATAGGCATTAGATTTAATAAATAAGTTAAAATTAAAAAAAATTAAACCCATTAAATTGAATGAATTCTAACCGAGTTTTATGGGTTTTAAGTGGGTTTTTATGGGTTTTAGTTAGGTTTAGAGGTTTTGACCAGATTTTCATAGGTCATTTAAAATTCGGATCTTATGAGTAATCCAACACAGTTAAGAGTTTGGTTCTCAGTTTTTTTGGTTGAACCAACAGGCCAGACCTGGTTTAAAACACTGATAAATTTCTAATTAAGACTTATAAAAAAAATCTCAACCCATCTCCAAACATATCTTTTAACTTTAATCATCTTTTCATTATGAACAAGAATTATCAATGCTTTTATTCATATCCCAGAAAAAGAATTAAATCAAAATAAAAAATCACCATAAACAGTCAACTCAAAGTCTTAACAAATTAACAAAACCCATATATTTAACTAATAAGATTAAATCACTAATAGCTCAAATTTGACAACCCATCAATATCAAAATCATCAACCTACTATCTCAACTCAAATTTTTTCGCCAAAATGATGTTTTAGATGGAAAGACAAGCAAATGGATAAAAATGACCAATAAAAAAAGAAAAATAGATTGATGATAAAAAAAAAAAACATACAAAAGTTCATAATTGATGATTATAAAGATTTATTACTTCACCAAACGATGAGATGTGTCATACAACTAGAGAATATCCTCCAGTTGGTAATTATGACAACTTAAAGTTGTAAACTTACGAGACTTATCAAACAAATTAGATCTAATGAGTGGCGGGGCTATAAAATCTAGAAGAGGAGGGGGTTGGAGATGATGCATGGAGGAGAAGGTGTGATAGGATTGTATAGTGGTTAGATAGGAAGGGAGGAGAAAATGGAGTTGATCAAAGTGAGACTAATGGAAAAAAATGAAATGATTTTTAATTTCTTTATTTTATTCATTGATTTGTGTGGATTTATAAATTAATAAAAAATAATAAAGGGGAAAATAAAAAAAATACTATGTGATTCTGTTTTTTTTTTTTTTTTTTTTCACTCGTAGGTTTGTAAGATACCCTATCATATGATATTAAAATTATCTTAATGTAGCTTACAATGATCATTTGCTAGAGTTTTTTTTTTTTTTGATAAGTGGTGGTACGCACACACTCATCGGAGTATCCTAAACCTTGTTTTACAATTGTCCAGACTAATCTTTAGCCGAGAGAAGTCCCAACTCTCTCCCAATGAGGGTGAGGCTCGAACTCGAGACCTCATTGGATTAGGATCATTTGCTAGAGTATTAGAGTGTAATATTTTTTTTTAAAGTCATTAAAATTCCTTTTTATTAAGAAAATTAGATCCTTAAGTAAAAAAATAACAAAATTATAGAGTACTTTTTATACTTCATCAAATAATAAGATATAATCAATTAATATTTAAAATTATTAATTAATGCTCACTTTGATAAATTATTGAATTTTAAAAAATATATAATTAACTAAAATTGATAAAATAAAATGAAGGATTTATACGTATCTAAATAGACATATAAACTCAAATAAAAAAAAAAGTAATAGACCTTGAATACTTACCTATTCAAAGCTCTAAACTATCTATGCAGTGAAAATCAGGATCTAAAGCTTGCCTCTAATCACGAACAACTATATATGAACGCCAAGAACACCATCTGATGTATGTAAGTCAAAGAATCATCAATAAGTTGCTAGACCCAGGATGATTCTATAGTTTCACAGTTTAAAAACCAAGTGGAAGCTATATTGATATATAATTGGATCTATAAGTGCAAAACATTTTCAAGGGAGATTGAATGTTCATTTGTTCATGGCATAGAGAGTTGTTTTCCGTCGTATTCTTGTCACAAATCTTGTTCTTTTATATTAATTGAATTGTTTCTTTCTTCCAACTTTCAGACTTTAATCACATAAGTATTTTCCCTTCTCAAATATGGATAGATTGAATACAGATGGATTAGTTTAAATTAAAATCTTAAATTCAATTCAAACATCAGATGATGATTATATTAATTATCATTAATTAAATAATTCAAAAATTATTTATTTTAATCTAATAGAAAACTAAGTCCTTGGGTTAGTCAGGATACGAGCATTGACCCCTTCATGGGCGAATTGGTCCGATCCATTATTTCCAACACAAATATTCAAAATAAAATAATACATAATTAATCAAAATCGCATAAATAAAATTAAAATAAATTTTATTGTATTATAAAAATTAATGAATCATAAATTTAAAATACAAATGAGTATTAGATCCATCATTATTCGATAAAAAGATCAATTTTAATTAATTATAAAAGCCCTGAATTTATCTGGCAAGACTTTTACATTACAAACTGAAAATCCATATTTAATTAGTTTTAAATGGGGGTTTACTACATTGGGAGGGAACGGTCAAGGCTGTGAATCTATATCGATTGTAATTTTATAGTCCAATAGATCAAACTTTAAATTGGATATAATTAATTGTAAAATAGCAGTTCATAAATATATGGAAAATGTTTGAATTAGATTTAAACAGTTGCAAATACAAGTTAAAGAGTTGTTTTAATTTTTGTCCTGTATATATACGTTGTCAAATATATGTAAAAATAAAAAAAAAGTGAGAACATAAAAAATATATTAATTTTTTTAACCATGTAAATTTTATAAAATTCTTGAAAAAAACTAAAATTAATGAATGAATTACTTACATCTTTTTAAAAATAAAAGATAAAATCATGACTAAATCTTTTTTATTTAAAAAAAATTCATTAATTTTTTAGATTTGTTAAACATATAAAATAAATTATCTTAAAAAACAATTTTAAGAATTTATAAGAACTGCACTCATAATTAAAAGATGAAACCAAAAAATTGCTTAAAAATTAAAATGTAACTCAAAATATTCCTAAAAGAATACTCAAAATATGAGGACTAAACTTGTTATTATCCAATTCAAAATACAATGGAAAATGGGTGGGTAACAGTTCAACGTTTTGTACTGAGAGGGAAAAAAAGTGTCAGTCACTTGTTAGCTTACATGGTGAAAGTATTAATAGCAGTAGGTAACAAGTAATTGGTTTATCTTTATTAACCCTTATTATAGGTCACAGGTTGCTAAAATCAATGGTCAAGATTAAAAGATTCCCATCCAATAGTGAAAAGAGACATGTGTATTGAATAAACCCGTGCATTATAGAATTAGCCATTTTTATATCCTACTTACTATAAATATAGTTGGATTCTTTCGTCTATTTCGTCATAGTTGATTCATGTTAGCATTAAAAATCTTCATTGTGCATGATTTTACTACTACTAGAATTGTTTCTTTTTCTCTGTTTTGCATGTGTCTTGAATACAGCTTTTAAATTGCTAAGTAGGTGGTGCATGCATAATTCATGGCTTGCTTAAAGTCAAAATGACTTTAGGATTATGGATTTCTTGTACAAGCTCAAGAATTCAATTGTTCTTACACTTGTGCAATTCTACTCAATATTCTTTCAAAATCAAAGAAGTTAGATTTTTCTTCATAAGCTTTCTATGTGGATTGCAAAAATAGCCCAAGAGCTAGATTTGCCCATGCTAGTAGTGTTGATCACTTGACAGTATCTGATGTTCTTTCACCTGCTTATGTACCTTCGGTGGTTCAATTTTTCTTTGATCATGATAGAGCTGTTAATCATAATGTCATTTCAAGTCTTTGCTAACAATTCAAGTGATTAAATTAATTGGGTGTATAATAGATTGACGAAAAACTCAAAAAATTACGTTCAGATTATAGAAATCAGATTGAAATTTATTGTACAAGAATTAAAAAAAAAAAGAAGAATTATGGGGCAACTCGATGAAAGAGATGAAGGAGCATGACTTGTGTTAATGATTTTAATTAGGTGAGCCGCAGAAATGGTATTTTTGAAAGACTTGTAAATAGTTTGTGTGATACTGATATATGTCCAAAAACCCTTAAAATCTTGCCTTTAGTCCATTTGAAAAGTAAAATATGCAAGCTAAGTTAGAAAAGGTATTTGAGACACTCAAATATTTATTGGAGAATAACCATTAGATGCCCTTAATTTGAGAGAGGGTATTCGAGAAAAGCCATTGAGCATTCTACCAACAACTCCTCTTTCTGTGAGTTTTGAATGCTGTGAATTTCATGTCAAAGGAAGCCATTATAAATTTCTTGCTATCAGAACAAGCAAAATGAATCGATGTTGGTGTGATTGGCATAACGAAAATGGGTTAGATCGGTAAAACCATCCTTGCTCGATATGTCTACAATAATGGCAAAATACAAGAGTGGATTGATATTAAGGCTGCAAGGCAAGAAGCTCAACATTGCTGGCAAGCAATGGGGCTTGCATGAAAACCCCTCTCTCTTCATCTTTTAGGATTGGGATGTTGGGAAAATTAATAAATTGACCTGGGCACAAGCGGCACAGTGAAAGTAGGACAAATATTTTAGGAATAATAAATAAAATAAATGGAGGCATCAAAATAGAAAAAATAAGAGAGACACAAAATTTAAAGTGATTCGGCGGAAGCCTATGTCCACGGACAAAGGAGAAAATAAAATCCATTAATAAATATGAGGAGTACAAAATATGTGGAGAATAATCTCATAACCCAAAAAGCCTAAAAAATAATTAAATGGTGTTTATTCCTAAAATTGTACAAAAATAGATTGAATGGACTAAACTGAATTTTGTACCTAATAGAGAGACTAAACACCCAAAAGCATTACACTTACACAAACTTAAACCCAAAAATTAATTTGCTCTCAACCAAACTCAAATGCTCTCAAAGCACACTCAACAATGGTCACAAGAATGCCTATTTATAGGCAAGAGTCCTTAATGCTAAGACAAATAATTTCAAATTTGTCAACTTAATAACCTATCCATAAATTTCCAATTTGTCAACTTAATCACCTGCCCATAAATTTGGTGGCAATAATTTTTGACAATTATTATTATTTTTCTTCAAATGAGCTTGCTAATTTGGACAAAAAAAATTCAAATTAAAAAAATTCAACAAATCTTCACCTCAATTTGAATTTTTCAAAAATTCTTAAAACTCCTCCTTAATAATAAATCCTTTTCTAAATCCAAGAGAGTAACACAAAATTTTAAAATGGTGTAGTCACGAAAAATATCAAACCAACTATATGTAGTATTTACTATCAAAAATACTACCTTAGCAGTTAATGCCTCAAATATCATTAGCATGAAAATACTTTTGAATTTACCATAAAAGAAGAGGATGTAGCAGTTGCACCTGTAATGACAAAATTTCTGAAGGTCGCATAAACGGTAGACTTGATGAGCTGATATCACAAATATGGCACCAAAAAAAATCTCCATCACCACTAACAAAACCAAATCCACCAATTTTCAAAAGTGGACAAAGAGATGACATTCAAAGACATTTCCGATATATGTCTAAAACAACAAAAGTGAAACTCAACGAACCGATGCCAACAAATTTGCAAGGTTGACTATTTCCCATAAATACAGCTCCACATTCAAAAGATTTATAAGTGAAAAACCAATTTCTATCGAGACAAAAAAAATATGGACAACCAGAATCTAAAAACAACTCTGCCTGGATGCGGCCTTTTCTTCAATCACAAAAATTCACTTTCAAATTCATCTCCAACAAAATTGACTTCATCGGGGTCATCCTTATGCTGTTGTTTATTTTTTTAACTTAAAACAATCAGCCTTAATGTGCCATTTCTTCTTACAATAATTATAGGTCAAATTTTTATGTCTGGAACTGCTACCAGAATCTCGTTAAATAGCATCTCTACAAACCATTACACCATCACCTGGGTTCTGGTAAGTGCTATGAACAAACTCCTTATCCATAAACTCTTTTGTAAAAAAGAGCTTCTTTTATCTCCTCCACAGAAAGAGTTTCTTTATTGAGAATTGAAGAATCTCTAAAATGATTATAAGAAGGAGGTAAAGAGTGGAGTAACATGAGAGCCAAATCTTCTCCATCATACTTAGCATCCATATTTTTCAAGTCCATCAAAATGGATATAAACATATCAAGGTGTGATTTCAACGGTGTACCTTCTACCATATCGAGCATATGCATCTAGTGCTTCACAACAAGCTTGCTAGTGAGGCTTTTCTTCATAAAAAGCGATTCAAGCTTTTTCCACAAATTTGGAATTATCTTCTCATGAATGACTTCTCGCAGGACCTCATTTAACAAGAATAACTGAATGGCAGCAAGGGCTTTTTCATCCATTTCTTCAATTTGGGCTTCCGTCAAAGTGGCTGTCTTTTTCTCTTTCTCTAGAAGTGCTTTCTACAACCCATTTTGTGTCAACAATGCAAGCATCTTAACTTCCATAAGGCAAAACTCATGTTACGGTTGAATTTCTCGATTTCAAATTTTAATGTCACCATAACAAATCCAAAAAAATATAGAAGAGGCACAAGCAGTGCGGCAAAAGTAAGACAAATATTTATTTGGGAATAATAAAAATAAATCGATGTGTCAAAATAGAGAAAATAACAGAGACACAAAATTTATTGTGGCTCGGCGGAAGCCTACACCCATGGGCAATGGAGAAAATAAAATCCACCAACAAATATGATGTGTACAAAATACGTGGAGAATAACTTCACAACCCGAAAGCCCAAAAAATAATCATATGGTGTTTATCCCTAAAATTGTACAAAATTATATTGAATCAACTAAACTGAATTTTGTACCTAATAAAGAGACTAAACGCCCAAAAGATTACACCCACACAAACTCACACCCAAAAATTAATTTGCTCTCAACCAAACTCAAATGCTCTCAAAGCACACTCAACAATGGTCACAATAATGCCTATTTATTGGCAAGAGTCCTTAATGCTAAGACAAACAATTTCAAATTTGTCAACTTAATCACCTACCCATAAATTTGGTGGCCATAATTTTTGACAATTATTATTATTTTTCTTCGAATGAGCTTGCTAATTTGGACAAGAAAAAAAATTCAAATAAAAAAAATTCAATATGGGAATCCTTCCCATAATAGAATCTACTACCCTTCTATGTCATATATCTCAAAATAATAAAACTTAAAGGAGCTAAAATCTGTCAATTGATCACCAAGTATATTTTTCCATTGTAAGCTTCAGTATACCCATTAGTAGAGGGCTTGCCATCCTCCATTTCTTCATTTGGCACTGTCCTTTATTGGAAAATAGATGTTAGCAGAAGACTGGCCAGAGATTTCTCATCTCCTTGGTATAAAGATTGGTTGATATATTTGTTCCTCTGGTTTTAACTAAAAGTGGGGCAATGGGGTTTGGTTGTGTGAATATGAAATTGTTTTAGGATTGTGATTTTTCTACATAATAAATTACAAATATAATTCAATTTGGAGCTGCTTGTTTTGACAGAAACCTGAAATTCATAGGGTTGATCTGGTTCAATGCTTTAAGCCTGCAGCAATGGTGATTCATACATGTATATTTATAGGTAAAGCAATGGTGAATAATTTTGCCTGTGCGGGCTGAAAATACAAAAACAAGTGTTTGACCAAAACTAAATCAAACATTAATTAAAAATGTGTTAAAAAAAGCACTTTAAGTTTAAACCTAAAGGAGAAAAGCTCAGTTTAAGATTGACACATGCAGAGATAATTCTCATATCTAGTTTTAATGGGGAGGGATGTATAAGAATGATGGTTATAATAACCAAAAGAGTGCAAACAATCCTCACAAAAAAATATAGATAAATTAGCTTTGATAGTAGGGATGTTGATGTATTTTGAGTCTGGTATCGAGTGGGTGGATTGGTGACTAGAATGGAGTTAGCTCAAAATCAAAAATAATTTACGAAAAATAAAAATTCAAGAACACACAAGTTTATAGTGGTTTGGGAAAACTCAATCCCACGTACACTCCCCAAATGCTTTTGGGTATTCACTATCAATCAATGAAATACAAGTGTCTAGCCTAACAATAAACCCTTACAATTAAGTGACTTTGCAAAACTAATCACAAACCCTATAACCAACCTTTTGAATCCTCACACTAAGATCCAAAATCCAAGGGTTTTATAGGCACATTCTTCAACCTTTCATAAGAGAATCCAATCTCTCAAACCACACACAACCCTACCAAGATTGCATAAACAAACAAAGCACACAAGGCTGAACTAAACAAAGATTAAATGAAGGTTTTGGCTAGAAAAGCTAAAGACTTAAAAGAGTGCTTAATGGATTTGATTTTTGAAATTTAAGTTGTGTCACCCATCTAAGGTGTTTGGGAATCCTATTTATAGTCTATAATGCTGGACTAGCTGTTCAACTATTTAAAAATTGAATTATAGTCGTTTTACAAGTAATATAAAACTCTTCAGCAACATCTATAATGACGCCCACGATCGTGGCTCCCAGGCCCACAATCGTGGCTCATTGTCCCATGATCATGGCCACTCGTATGTTAGTTGGAGATGAAATCTAGCTTTGGCTAACTTGGCATGCTTCATGAAAACCCACGAACGTAGCGCCATGGCCCACGATTGTGGGTAAGGCTTATGCATGGTCGTGGGCCCCTTTTAAATGCTCATAAGACTCCATGCTTTATTGGGATGGTTTCTATTTCCTTTCCCATAATCATGCACCAAGCCCATAATAGTGGGTAAGGGATACACACGATCGTGGCCTTGGCTCATGATTGTGGGTCTTGCCGTGTTCTGAAATTGCTTAAAGTTTCCTGAAAATGGCTAAGTATAATGGTTAGGATTGACTTACGGCTAGTTGTTTACATCAAAAGGAGGCTAACAATAAAAAATCTTCCTTTTTTTTTGATGTAGACAAACACCCTAATTCAAAATTTTGAGGATACGAGGCAAAGTGCTCCCCAACAACTCAAGCATCTCATTAAACATAAAAGAAAGGCATAAAGAAGAAAACCACACTATTTATACATAGGAAACATCCACAAAACATAAGTTCAAGAATAGGCCAACAAACTAGGCCAAATACAAACCAACCAAAGCTTAAAACATAAAAAGTTCAAAGGCATAGATAAGACAACAAGCCAAATATAAACGAACCACATAATGCATAATGATATGAATATGACATGCAATGCATAAATCTTCTACCCCTTTGGCTACATAAAAAGGAGCATCCTACCAAGCAAAGCATCATGAGGAGGAGGATGTGAAGAGCCACCAAAGTTCATGCCACGGATCAAGGCCTCAAGACGATAAAAATGACCCTCTAAATAATCAAAATGCTTATCCGCTTGAGTTTAGAAGGCTGTTATAAAAGCATCTAAAGCATTGAATCACCTAACAACGTTGTTAAAGAGATTGCGAAACTTGAATTGAAGGTTCACAATAAAATCATGAACCTCTTACAAGGTATGATAGTTGCCCATATCCGATTAAAATTCAACATCCTCTTCATCCTCATCATCATCTTCATCATTTCCTTCCTCACCAACCTCCATGTCCACATCATCACCCAAGTCTCAATCCCCTATAGGAGCATCCATCTCATACACAAGAATGTCTATGGTAACTCCCTAGGCTTGTGTGGCCCCAATAAAAACTTCTTTCTCCCTATAAATAACATACCTTACAACTTGAAGGGGGGGGGGGGGGGTGTAACATCCTCATACATTATTACATGCATTAGTGATTAATTAGTGTCATTAGTGTGGTTAATTTTTATTAATTGTGCATCATTAAGCATTTTTGTGTGTAGGAGGGGTATAAGTGTTGAAAAGATTAGTTTTGAGGTGATTTT
>CANYLF010819912.1:0-10117 GCA_948193215.1 Bocquillonia castaneifolia
AACCGTACCAATTAATTTTTCGGGACGGTTCGGTTCGGATAAAGTCAACAAGTCAACGGATATTTTCGGTTCTGGATATTATCGGTTCGGATTTTCGGTACGGTTCGGAAATCTCCAGGATCCATGCTCAGCCCTAATTATATCACAGCCAATGTGAAAGGCATCATGGACAATCCTTAATTACAGTTGCTGCTCTTGAGTCATTAGGGTTTCTCCTTATAAATATGCATATAGGTGGGTGCTTAGCTCTTAATCTCTCCGTTCTTTATTTCTTCCTTTGATTAGTTTTAGTTTTATTAGTTTCTATTTAATATTTAATTCTTTTAATTGCAATTTAATTCTGTTGTTGCTTATTTTGATTTTTGATCTTTATTTTAATTATGCTCTCAATTATTTTTTTAATCTTTATAGATCATTAATCATCTTTTATTACTCTTTCCAGCAATATGCTACTGTTTATCATCTTTTGATCCAATATTGTTCTTTACTTAGCCTTCTAATCTTAATTTTAGTTTTGCTTCCAATTATTTCTTTAGCTTTAATTTAACTACGGTTGTTTTTTATTTAGACTTATAATCTTTTTTTTAATTCCGGTTTCAATTATTTTTTAATATTTATAGAACATTGGTCATCTTTTATTATTGTTTCCAGCAATATATTACTATTTAGTATCTTTTGGTCTAACATATTGTTCTTTATTTAGCATTCTGATGTTAATTTTAGTTTTGCTTTCATTTTTTTTTTCATCTTTATAGATCATTGATTATCTTTTATTTCTGTTTCCAGCAATATACTACTGTTCTGCTCTTTCTTTTTTGCATAGGTTCTGCTCTTTCTTTTCTGTTCTATTAATTTAGTTTCAGTAGTTTGTTTTGTTTCTTTATTTTTAGTTTAATTTCAATTTTGCTTCAATTTAATATTGAATTGATCTTTTTCCACTTTTCATTTTACGATTTTGATCTTAATTTTAATTTTAAGTTCATTTTTTTTTATCTCTTTAGTCTATTGATCGTCTTCCATTTTCTTTCTTTTCCAGTAATATTCTGCCTGTTCAGTGGTGTACTAACTTAGACCTTACTGTCTATGTATGGATGTATATAAGACTGATACAGCCTATTAGTGCTCTAAATGTTAAAGCTAATGTTTGCACTCCGTTGTATTGACATAGACCACCAGTATGAAGTGAATGTAGCATGTTTTAAAATCCCAGATAGCAGTTTCATATACTGATCTTTGTTATAAATACAGTTTGTGTATATTAGAGTATTTTTTTATGTGGTTTATGTATTAATGCTGCCAGATGCCAGGGCATATGTAACACCTCAAACTTATCACAAAACAGATAAAAATACTAATAATAATAAGAAATTTTAGTCCAAATCCATATTATAAAAATTTAAATTTTTTTTAATGCAACGATCATTGCACCTACCACAACGGTCGTTGTGAAGGTTGCAACGGTCGTTGCTAAACATGCAACGGTTGTTGTGAAATGCACAAATTTTTCCAAAAGTTTCCGAGAATAAAACGAGCTGAACCCATGTGCAACGAGCTGTGTAACGATCGTTATGCATGGTGCAACGGTCATTGCACAAGCAAAATCCACAAACGAAAATTTTCAAATAAAACCAGAGTGTTGAACATAATTTTCAACTTTCTCTGTAGAAACAGGCTCTAACAAGTTCAAAATCAACACATACTTATAAGCAACTTTCCAACTTATCAAAACATAAAAAACATACCAAAAATGTAACTATTAAAGATTTTATAAATAAAACTATTTTCAAAATTAACTTATACACATCATCTTTCCAAAAATACAAGAACTTATGCATATCAACATCCAAAACTCTTAACACTCTTAAACATCCTCAACAGAAAATGTATAGACATGCAAATCATTATCCACTGGCCAACCTTAAACTTCTACTGAAACAATGCACGTAAACTTCTGAACTCATCAAGCTATCAACATCCTGAAAAAATAATACCAAGGGGTGAGCTGGCGACTCAGTAAATAAATAACTGTTAATACTAACCATTATATACATACACTTTCTTATATATATATATATATATATATAACAAAATCCTCAACTCATTTATACAATACCATACTGGACTATAAATTAATTAAATTCACAACTTTTCAATCCATCACCAACTCATCAACACAATCACAATAAGTTTAACACCTTATCAAAACAAATAGCACTTTCATCACATCTTAAATCTCAACTCACAATTCACAAATCACAATTCTCAATTTACAATTCACAATCACAATTCACTAATCACAAATTACAATTAACCTTGATAATTAGATAGATTATCTAAATGAATGGTTCAAGGAATAGTAGCCTGATCACATCTTTTTCAATAATTCACGTCTTTTTCATTATCATATCATTTCATTTCAAATCCTCTCTTCACTTTTCTAGGGGTTTGTCATAATTCATTCAATTCACGTCTTCACTTTTCTAGGGGTTTTTCATAATTCATTTCATTTCCCCTGTTCACTTTTCTAGGGGTTTATCACAATTCATCATTTCAATCTCAACACTTGGGTTACCAATTCCTAACCAAACACTTGGACAATCAAGCTCATTACTAAGCCAAACATAATCAAACAATCAATCAACAACCAATTCATCACAACAATCAATCAAATAATCACTTCATCACAATAATCAATCAATCACCCAATTCAACACAACAATCAATCGATCAAACAACCATTTCATTCTAACACACAATCAAAACATTCCATCTCAATTCGATACTCTTCTTAACAATCTCATCTCAAAATTCTCATCTCATTCCACTTTTCTCAAATCATTTCCATATCAATTGCTCATCAATCATTCCTTTCACATTCTCAAACCACATCAACCAATTACCACTTTCAATACCAAACATTTAACAAGCAAACTAACAAACAATCTAACAATCATTTCATCACATCAATTACAATTAATTTCATCTCAATCCAATCCTTTCCTCCACAATTCAATCACAATTAATCATTTACTCATATAACGATCATAAATCACATTCATTCACAAAGAATTTCATTACCATTCAAACAATTCACATTCCTTTAATCATAACAACAATTCCATTCAACCAATCATTAAATAGCACTATGGAAATTAATCAAATCAACCCAAACACACAATTAAATCATAAAATTAGTATTAATTTAAATCATATAATTAGTATTAATTTAAATCATATAATTAGTATTAATAGCTATTTACTTACAAAACATGGAGAACACCTCTTAAACCTCTATTGGCCTCCGTTCTTCAAAACCCTTGCCTTTGAAACCTCCCTAGACAATTATCCATCCAAATGAACAATTCAAAAACAAAACATACAATTAATACTCAAATATCTCTTCCAAAAACATTAATTACTTGCTTATACAATTGTAATAAAAAAAACCCCCTAAAAATCCTCTCAAAACCTAACTCCCCATTACATAAACAAACCAACTAACATTAATTAACAATAATTAATTAAAGAAAACTTACCAATTAATAGAATTCTTCTCTAACTCTTCCTCTCTTCTTCTTCTTTTCTTCTCATTTCCTCTTATTTTCTTCCTCTATACTTTCTCTACAACCTCCATTATCTCCCACCAAGAGAAGACCCCTTCTTATCCCTTAATAATTCATTTTTCTTTTATTAATAAGATTTAAAATTTTCTTATTGGTTAATTAAAAAGTATCTTTGACTTTTAAACCAAATTTAAGAAAACTTACAAATCCACCCCCAAACAAATCAAACACTACCAACAACATCCTTACAACTATTATTATCAACAATTGCACCTCTCATGCACATGAAATGAATTAATGATCTACACTTAATAAAATTAAATATACTAATGATGCTAATAAAACACTAATGCATGTAATTAAGCTTGAAGATGTTACAGCAGATGGCTCTATAATCACTTTCATTTTGTGTGGGAGCAGTTATGAATTTTGCAATCATGTATGACTAAGAAAATGATAAGTGACATGGTACTTATTGGTTCACAATGAGAATTTATTAGTCATTTTGAACAAATTTGGAGTTACTCAAATGTGACAAATATAAAAGGGACATGATCTATGCAAATTCTAAGGGTACTGTAAACTGATTGTTCAAACAAATCATATAATCTATGGACAAATCCTGAACTGAAATGATTTGGAATTTAAGAAAAAAAAGGTCATGGTACTCCCTATAATGCCTTATATGCCAGTGGAGAAATGAATGCAAATTCCATTAAAAAAGAACCATGTTTCTTTATTATGATTTTGTGTTGCTGTGTATCAATTATGCATCAGTTATACATATGTGCATGCTAACATTCCCAATCAAATGTGTATGCAATTAAATAACAAGAGCTATTTTCATATGTAACTAATTAACTATATGATAAGCCATTTCCATTAATTTACCTGCATTTTATGGAAATCTATGTGGAGTTTAAATAGTTACACTAGTGATTCTGACTCAAATAACTAATCACTTTATTTGTACTCATGTTAATATTTTCTAGATTATCAGATGCATTTACTTAGCAGAGATATTTCATCTACATACAAAAGACACCAAAAGCTTTAGATAGAAGCAAGAAACCTGGACTTTAATGGAATTTTATGTAGTTAACTTATATTTTACAATGTATATTTACTGTCTGTTTGTTATCTTTGCAGCATGTAATGATATCCAAATTATGCTCAAAATGTTAAACAGTCATCAAATAAGCATGACAAGCTCATTCAAATGCGTGTTGGTGCTCATTTATGAGTGCTAAGTGTATGGAAAACATGCTGATGCAACGGATGATAGACCAGAGTTAGTTACTTAACTGAATGCAAGTGCTACAACTCCATCCTTATTATTAGCCTTGGTTGGTTTTGTTTTAGTGCAGACAAGCAACCAGTGAACTGAAACATTTTTTATGAGAATAGAGCAGATAGTGTATCAGTTTACAAAGAATCAAAAACAGAGTTGTGAAGCTTATCTTTGTTAATTGCTGTGGTTTTTATTTAGTATGGTCGTAAAAATTTTTTGAAAAAAGTACCAGTTTAATTATACTTGGCTGCCAAGTATAAAATCCCCCACCTGACAGAGTAGATTTATGCAGGTCTATGAAATCTTAAATCTTGATTTTTATTAGGAAAATAGCTGTAAATATTCTGGAATTTCCAGTTGTAAAAAGTTGCAAGGAGGAGCAATTGGCAAGCTTCTCCTCCTTATAGAAAATGCATGTGAAGAGACATAGAATTATAGTTAAATGAACTCTTGATCAAGATACAAATGCAAGTCAGCCAAAACAATTAAGTTAAGTCGGATATATAAATTATTAGAAGAAATATTTTACTTCTCGAAATAGCACAAATTATATACACAAATTTTTCAATCATATAATTGTTAATGAAAAAAAATTAATTAAAGGAGATGTAGTAACAACAACTGAATTATTTGAAGTGTAATTAGTCACATAATGGCAATATATTGCCCAGATATTTTTAAAAAAATATAGCTAAAATACTCTCCAAATGAAAACACTTATAACATATAGAAATCTTGAATTGAACACTTAGCTTTTCCCAATGTTGGTCTTCATTGTAACTGACAGAAGAGATCACATGTTTAACTACAATTGTAGAGTCCTCGCCGTTGGGCTTTCTGACAAATTAAAAAAAATATTGAAAAACAAATAAATAAAGCCAATAATAAATTGAAGCAACAATGACAAAATAAAAGAATAAATTAAAAGATAGAAATGAAATGGCAGTTACCTTTGTTTTTGAACTTGCATGCATTGTTTTGGGTGATTTAAGCTATTGCGTCAGATCTATAACCACGGGTAAGAGCACAAATTTAGATATGCATTCAGTCTCCCTAATTTTCTCAAATATCGATCAAGGAGATGTTGAAGATTTAAAAATAAAGATATACGCATAATCATCGATTTAATCAAGCTCAAATAAAAGGAAAAAAAAGATGACTTACTTACTCTCTGAAGAGCATCGAAATTTCCTTTGATGTTAGCCATTGCATGTGTTTTATCTTCGGCTTGAAATGAAAAAGAAAATCACTACATGGTTTGTTATGGCTATTTAGCACAAGCATCGTTCCCCTTTACTCAATCAGAATGTAAATGAGTCTCTGATTAAGGTTGAGCATCTTGGACAAGGGGCTTAATAGCAAAATATATAAACGATAGTAGTGTATAAGTAAATAAACATTGCATTTAATATGGAATAATGGAATAATTCTGTCTGTTTACCATGATCCTTTAATATATAGTCAAAGTAATAATTAATGAACAGAATAATTAATATCAAAGAAAAATTTGTAACCTTAAATTTCAACCCAATAACCCATTTATATTTACAGCTGTGGGTTTGTTAAGCCACAGTTTGGAAGCCACAATTATTTGGGCATTGCTATTTGACCCAGCTAAATAGATAGCCCGAATGGCCTGAGAGGGCTTTTCTGCAAAAGGGAAACTATTTCTAATCAAAGTCCACCTACATTTATGTTTCTTCATGTCATGGCACAGTTTCCGTAACATTTAATGCCACTTGTTAAAATTACAACACTCATTAGTAAAGTGGTTGGCTGACCGGTTATTATTACTAGAATAAGCACAAGGTTTATTATTTTTAACTGTATAAGTTTTTCTGCATAAATTTTCCATTTGAAAATTACTTATATAAAATATGATAAAATAATAATTCTAAGAGAATTATTATTTAATAAAATGTTAGAATAATTATAGTAATCTTAAGGATAATATGATGATTATTAAAAAAATTATGCTATTTCATTGAGTCAAAAAAATATTAAGAAATATTCTATGACCTCCCTAAATTAACATGAACCGTGGAACAAAAAAATATTAAATAATAGATGTTATTAATTTATAGAATATTCATTTAATTAAAAATATCATATAATTTATTATATATTTTTATGTAGTTTATATAATTACTATGAAGAAAAAATTGTGAAAGAAGAAATTTTTATTAATAAAGGAAATTTTTTGTATATTTCACTCAAACATTTCACTTCTTGTAAATTATGAAGTATTTTTTAAATATGTGCATGTCATTGATGTCAAGATATAAATAATTATAAAAAATAAGTGATGTAAATGGGGTTTACATGGAGAACGATGATTTTATAAATTAATATTTATGAGTAGGTATATAATATTTTTATATTAAATAATAGATAGTAGAATTATTAAATTATACGTGCTCGTTCCACAGAATTAGTTGATTGATTTTTTATTAAATAATAGAGATTATTAATTTATATAGTATCAATTTAGGATGGTTCAACTATACTAAGTTTATCAGAGAAAGTATACATGATATTATTTTATGAAAAATAAATATTTATTTAATAAAATCATGAAAGAACTAAGGGCCTAAATGAAATAAGTTACTTGCAAACCATTTCAGACAGGCTTAAAAAATTTAAGCCTATTCAAGTATTAAATATAGAGGTTCATGAGATTCGTGAGGACGAGTTTCTTTATTCAACTTAAACTTACAAATCATACTTAATTTCAAGTTTTTTTAAATTAAATATAGTTAATTATATATCTCTTCTTTTACTATATTAAAGTTGAGGTTGAGGAGTTGAATACTAGTCGAGCTCAACGTCAAGCTTGAATAATAAAGCACATTTAAGTTCGAGTCCGGATAATGCACTAAAGCTCGAACTTGATCCAATCCGTTTAAATTTTAAATTTTTATTTTATGAATCTCTCAAAAAAATTTTATTTTAGTAAGTTATTGAATGTTTTTTTTTTTTGTATTTACATTAACACCAGATATAGATTAATTTGAATTTAAGTGAAAGAGATGGAAATAGATAAATGATTTAATTTTTTTGTGTTTGAATAAAAACTTATTTAAGAAAGGGAGAAATTCAATTACTTCATCCATCCCAAAATAATGGGTACTTTTAGCTCATTTAGTGTTCCAAAGTAATAGGCAGTTTTTAAGACAAAATTATGTAAAGCCTAAAATACCTTATTCATTACATTGAAATTATAAATTCCAATTGAAAACACTCAACTTATAAATAACATTGTAGAATTTCAACAAGGGCATCTAAAAAAAACAATAATTTTCTATTGAATTGTTTAATTTCTTAATTCATGTGCTTGTTCAAAATTACCTATTACTTTGGGACGGAATGAGTAAGAAAGAATTAATTTTTTTACTCTATCATTCTTATTTTTGTTAGTAATTAAAAATTTAAATATAATAAGGATATATTTGGATTCCTATTTACTGCCTTGCTTTCTATTCCATTAAAATATCATAATTGCTTTTATCAGTTACATCTAGCTATTTATGATATAAAGGTTCTGTTATAAAATAAATTAATAAAATCTTAATGGCACTAAAAGTTTTTTTTTTTTGATAATTATTGTTATCACGGGTATTCGGAACTCCATTTGAAGTCTCAATAAATTTCAGTCAAGTAAGTTTCATTTGGAAGCACACTCTCCTCATGTGGCCCTAAGGATCAAACTCTTGACCTCCAGACGTATAGCCCACAAGCTCAAATGGTTTTACCACTTGAACTACACCCATGGATCATAGCACTAAAAGTTAATAATTTAACAATTATTGAATAGATAATTTTAAACATAAAATAATCAGACTTAATATAAAAATAATGATTTTTTAGTATAAGTTGACCAATTGACGCAAAAATATGCTTCTTAAATCTCTTGATAAATATAAGTTTATCTATAAATTTCAATTATTATTAGGATATTTTATTGGCATTGATATCAAATTTATTTTGTGAAAAGTATATAAAAGTTGTATGCGGTTTTACTAATTTGCATTTAAAGGTGCATTATTTTAAAACAAAAGGAGGTACATGTTTTATTCCATTAGTATATAAAAGTATTTAACTATAATGCCGTTAAAAAAAAATCTCATGTGTTGATGAGGTGAATCAAATCCTGTGATTGAGTGGCAAACAAAAATCTGACTTGTAGTTTTACTAATTGACACTTTAACTGATAGATACATTGTAATAAATATGAGAGTTTTAGGTTTGAATCCGTCAACTATTAAAAAATACATATATAATGTTTATGGATTAAATCAATTTTCAAACATAAGATAAAACCATAAATAAATTAAATATTTAATTAAATTTTTTTAAAAAATAGATCTCTAGGTTAGAATTTTTTTGAGAGGGGATCTTTCATAAAAGAAAAGTTTATACTTTTTTATGATTAGCTATAAAAATATAAAAATAATACTAGTAAGATGGCTTTATAAAATTTAAAAAGAAAAAGAAAGTTTGACAGACAACTAATAAACCATAAAATTTATGTAAGTGCAAAAATAAATCATAAAGTTAAAAAGGACACATTCATGTGGCGGAAGAATAGAAGAATAGTGCTATGGACAAAGAGAATATCGAAGAGTTTTAGTTTTAGAAATTGTGCAAGCTATATCTATTAAATGCAATTAATATGAAACCTAATAAATGGAGAGAGAAGATGATGTTTTATTTTTGCAAAGATACCCTTTCAGGCCATTTGGTCTAAAGAGTATTCAGGTCAAGTAGATTTATCCTAATTATTTTGGTATGCCCATATGAGTTTAGTGACGTCAACTAAAACAGTGGTAATCAACCAAATATTAGTGTAATTACATATTGCAGAATTTAGTTAAATCGAAGCCCAAGCTTTTATTACATTACATGTAAATAACACATTTTTTGATTCACTTAATTGACCCATTTATAATTTACAGCCCATATCCAAGGCCCCATTAACTCATTTATAGTGACAGTCCATAATCAAGACCAGTGACTAGGGCTGAGCATGGATCCTGTAGATTTCCGAACTGTACCAAAAATCCGAACCGATAATATCTAGAACTGAAAATATCCGTTGACTTGTTGACCTTATCCGAACCGAACCGTCCTGAAGAATTAATTGGTACGGTTCTGGAGATTTTCTAAATATCCGTACCGAGAATTGAACCAAACCGTTTCGAATTGTACGGAACCGAATAACCAAAACTAGAACCGATTTAAAAGGACTTTTTTTAATATATAT
>CANYLF010820012.1:0-11288 GCA_948193215.1 Bocquillonia castaneifolia
TTTTATTAGTTTTCTGCATTATCACTACATCCATACCCAAAAATGACTAAGAAACAAAGAGCAAACAGAGGTTTGGTTGATGATCTAGCTAAACATCCTCATAAAAAGGTGAAATACACCAAAACCCATAGTGAAGATGACCTTTCACCAAAACAGAAGGAAGCCTTATCCAAATCTCATCCTTCACCTCCAATGAAAAAGAAAACGGTTGCAAGAAAAGACAAGGGTAAGGGAAAGATGGAAGATCTGCCTAAAACTCATGAGCAACCCCCGACCAAAAGACTAGCGGGGATTGTCATTAGTGATTCTCCACAAGCACAACCTACTCGTTCAAATGCCCCAAAGACTATTGAGGACTTCTTGAAAGGAGATGATTTGGAGGAATTCCATAGGCTTAATGAGAAAGCTATAATGGAAACTAAGAAAGTGGCAGAGGCAACCATTAGAGATCTTGGAATCAAAGATGAAATTGAAAGCTATCTTCAAAACTTGAGCTGGACCTCCTTTGCTAGGCCAAAGTATCAAGGATATAAAAATCTAACTTTGGAGTTCTTCTCGACGTTCTCTATGGACAAGAAGGGAGACAAGGAGCTAGGTTAGTATGTTTGCAAATTTTAGCTCTTTGGGAAGAAGGTATGTATGCCAAAACTGGCTTGGGATGCTTGCTTTGGCTTTTCCAAAGTAGGCATTGCTAATTTCAATGAATCAGAATTGGACATCAGGAAATTTTAGAGAGAAATCTCTGCCTTCAACTCTTTCAAACCAGCTCTCTCTCCATCAAAGTGCCTCAACACCATTTGACTTTTTGTGCTTCACAAGATCATATGCAATATGGTTTTTTACAAAAAGGATGGCAATGACAAAGTCACACAAAAGGACTTGTTGTTTATGCACTGTGCCATCCACAAAAAGCCTATTCAGATAGCCTACTTCTTCAATGACCATCTTCTTGCTCTAAGTGGCAAAGGTTCAGCCATTCTAGCTGGATCATACATCAGTTAGATAGCCTATTTCTTCAAATTTGATCTTGAGAAACCCCAAGCATATCCTCTTCAAGGTGAGCTCAGACTTGGTCGAGGACTTTTGGACCTTTCATCATTCATCCACAAGATGAAGATTGTGGTTAGAAAAGGGGATAAATTTGTGTATCTTAGGGTAGTGGCTAATAAAGATAAAGGCGAGGAAATTTTAGAGAAAAAGAAGAAGATTAAGGAGGCCACTGAAAAAGGAAAGGAGGTTCTTGAAGGAGAAGGAGAACAAGGGGAACAAGCTGAAGAGGAATAATGGGAAGATGAGATAGACATCCCAAAGGTGGATTTGATGCTTAACACTCTTCGTAAAATGGCTAAAATGATTATTGCAACTGAGAAGTGGTAGAAGAGGGTGGATAAGTAGCTAGTTCAACATAACATAGAGCTTCTTAGGATTTCAAGAGCAATCCAAGAAATCAAGCAAGCTCAAATCCCACCAAAAGCCAAACCAACCCATTCCCTTTTGTTCTTAGTCATTCATGCATAAAATCATATTTTTTTCATAATTTTGTGAATGTTTGTATTTGCTTATCGTTCTTAATGAAAATGGAAGATCTATGGCTTAATTGTTTATATCTTTGCTTCTTTTTATACCTCACTCTTGTTTATTTTTGAGTTGACAAAGGGGGAGAATTTCTAGATTCTGTTTCTGTGCAAGAGAAAAAATGGATTGAAATTAATCTCTTTATCTTATGCACAAGTTGAGGGGGAGCAACTCACACACTTGGTTTAATTTGTTTCTTAAAATTGGTTTTGGTTGTCAAACTCAAAAAAGGGGGAGATTGTTGGCCTAAGGGTCTTCTATCTAACCTATTTTAAGCTTGACAACCTCCCTTAAGTATTTAATCAAGTTTTTAAGTGTGTAGGTTGAGTTTCAAAAGGTAAAATTCAATGTGTGGAAAAATGACCTATAAATCGCGTGCAAGATGGTATTGATCACGCATATGACCATCATCATGAGGATAATCACTGATGTGATGCAAGACATGATGAAGATGAAAACTCTCAAGTTCTCTGGACAAAGTGTCATCGCAAGCGTGATGGAACTCATCACCCATGCGATGCGCATCACCTGCAAGATTGAAGCTTCATGAGCAAAAAAAGGGAGAAATCTTAGCTTCTAGTAAAAGACTCAATCATGCACGTAATAAGTTCATCACGTACGTGATAAAAGACTTTAATATGCGAGTCAGACTTCACGCTCCATCACACAGAAGATGATGGAGATCACGTTCAAAATGTTCTTTATCTTTTAAAGAGTTACAGGTGATCACGCACGTGATGGTGATCATCACCTATGTGACCAAGGATCCAGTAACCTCATTTCTATGAAATATCTAATGTACTTTCATCACGTCAGTGATCAATTGCATCATCCACGCGATGCTCAAAATTTCATGACCATTGGAGGATTTTTCAAGCATCACGCACGTGATGGAGTCATCACCCACGCGACGAACACAATCATTGCCTTTTGTTTAAAATTTTCTACCGTTGGAGACACCTTGATTAGTTTCTAACAGCTAGATTTTTGGGGTTAATGGCTATAAATACCCCTCCTAATTATGTTTAGAGATAACACACATTCTTAGATAGCCAAAACTCTTGCAATTTATTTTCTTAATCTCTTTGTAACATAAATTCTTTTGTGAATTTATTGTGTGTAGATAGTGAGAGCTCTAGAGCATTTGTTGTTTGGGTTGAGTGGTCTTTCTATCTTGAACAAGTGTCAATCTTTGTGAGGATTGGGAAACACTTGGGTAGGTTTGGTGTTAGCCATGTAAATACTAGGTTTGAAGTGAGCCTTTGTAAACTCTAGGTTTGGAGAGAGCCTTTGAAAGTCTCTTTGTAAAGGTTGAAGATAGCCTATTAAATCTTCATTTTAAAGGTTGGAGATAGCCTGTTAAATCTCCTTGTAATCCATTTGTGGTAGTGGAACCCTAAATTGTGTATTTCAGAGAAGTGGACGTAGGTCAACAGTTGGACCGAACCACTATAAATTTTGTCTATTCTCCAAAGCAATTGTTAAAATTTTAATTCCGCACCAATTCACCCCCCCTCTTGGACATTTCATTATAGTTAATGATAATGTGATGGCTATACTACAAGATGATTATTAAAAATGTTACACTTAATATATTGTTTTGAATGTGTATTTGCTATGCTGAGTGTATTTATATACTTTGGTGAATTAATATAAAAAGACAAATTATGCCAGTGACGAGGAAGTCTTACAAAATTAGCTATATTACATTTATGTGCTTATTTTCTCACTGAGCATTAAGCTCATTAATTTCCTTAATAAGCTAGTGTTGCAGAAAAATCAAATAGGAAGGGAAGGCTATATTTGGTAGAGCTCCATGTGGCTAGACTCTAGCGATCTTAAGGAAAAGTATTTTTTTCTCATTTTATGTTAAATCCGTTTGTTATTTTATAAAATTGATTATATATTTGTGATCTAGAGCTTGAGAAGAGTCCTATGGTGTTTTTAGAATTTAATTTTGACACCATTAGTATCAGTGACTTGGCGGTCCCCACATGGACCCCACCAGCGGGCCCCACAAGTGGACCCCAGTATGGCCCCACACCACAGGTGGACCCTAGCTGAGGGCCATGGGTACTATTCACATACTGTTCATGGTGCTCTAGCAGAGTACTATTTACGGTACTGTTCATTAACAAAATATGCCGGACTCGATTTTTCGTGCTGATCTTAATGGTGCAATTGAATTCTACAAATTATATTCTGGTAATCTCTAAAAGTCTTTATATATAATTTTAGTGTTTTTAAATAAATAATTTGAATAATAACTATGTCCAAAAAATTGGTAAAAATTATGTTGAACATGAATTCATATAGGTTTTGGCTAAAGAGCAACATGATTGGAGGGAATGGAAAATTTATGTGTGTGCTTATTTGCTATATTTTGGATAGATTGATTTGGTATTAGTAAATGGATAGTTTAATTAGTTGAATTATGAATTGTGGATTGATGTGAAATTAGTTGACTTGAAAATCGTGAGTTGGATAGAATTTTTATGTTCTTTCAGTAATATGCTTTTGGTGAAATGAATTGATAATTGGGAAGTTGATTTTCTTTGGATGGTGAATTGATGTGATTGATTGAATTGAGTTTATGAATTGGTTGTGATGTGTTGTGAAGTAAATTGACTGTGATTGTGTTGTGCAATGTTGAAATGGGTTTGAATTGACTCGGGAAAAAATGGGTTGTGTGATTCGGGTAAGCTGAGCCGGTGAGATAGCTACCTGTTGAGGGATGGCGAGACTGAGCCGGTGGGATAGTCTCGTCATTGGCCACCTATTCATATTTATGAAAGACTGAGAAAATGATTTGGTGAGGATGAGTCATCCGCCCAGTCTTGTGATTAAGTTTGTGTATTTTTGGTAGTTCTTGTGTAAATGGTTGACTTGTCATTATGATGTAGTATTGATATTATGAGATAAAATTGTTGTTTGGTTGGTTTATTTGTATTTAGTTTGGTAACATGTGTATTTAGTTTGGTTAGAAATTGGTAACCTAAAAGATGAGATTGAATTGAATTATGATTATCCCTAGAAAAGTGAAGAAGGGAAAATGAATGATTTATGATTGGGCAACAAAAGGTTGTTCCAAATGAAAAAAAATGTTATCGGGTTACGTTTCCTTTAACCTTTCTTTTAGATAATTTAACTAATTATCAAAATTGACCATGATGTGTTGTAATTAATGAAAAGGAAATTGTGAGATAAATTGTTGAATTCATGAATCTGTGAATTGGTGAGAAGTTGACATAATTGAGATGACTGTGTTTTGAATTGATTGGGATCATAAAATGATGGAAACATGCTTGTGAATTGTAATTGTTCGTGTGGTGGAAATTTTTGAATTAGTTGAATTTAAGATTATTTATTAATTAAATATATGTGCTGTTGATAGTTTACTACATTATGGTTAATGATAATGTGATGGCTATACTGCAAGATGATTATTAAAAATGTTACACTTAATATATTGTGTTGAATATTTATTTGCTATGCTGAGTGTATTTATATACTTTGGTAAATTAATATAAAAAGACATATTATGCCAGTGACGAGGAAGTTTTAGAAAAAAACTTCAAATATTAAATTAGCTATATTACATTTATGTGCTTATTTTTTCACTGAGCATCAAGCTCATTAATTTCCTTAATAATCCAGTATTGCAGGAAAATCACATAGGAAGGGAAGGCTAGATTTGGTAGAGTACCATGTGGCTAGATTCCAGCAATCTTAGGAAAAGTGTTTTTGTTATCATTAATATTATTTTAAATCTATATACTAAAGAGTAAAAATAAGTTAAATTTTATTATAGTATTTTTATATAAAAGTTTATTATATGATAAAGTAAATATTTTTAGCATGCATATATTAAGTATATGTACGAATGGTCTAAAAAAATGAGGTGTTACACACTAGCTCGTAACTGAGCCAGCTCACAAGCTTTATTTCCGAGCTGTTCATGAACACCACTTAAGCTCGGCTCGTTTAAATAAATGAACAAAAATTTGAGCTCGAGCATGGCTTATTTACTTCTCGAACGAGCTTGAACCGAGCTTTTATGGAGCTGAGCGAGCGGCTTGGCTCATATACAACCCAACACAAGGTCATCAAAATTTAAACAAAAGTTTGTACTGATGAAAATCTTTACTGTTAACCAAAAAAATCTTAATTTTTATGAAAAACCATTTTTTTTATGTTAATTATGGAAGCATATTTGGCTAAAGAAAATCAAAATAAAACAAAGAAAGGTGAAGAAAATACACTCACCAGTTTTGTCTCCTAAAGCCACTTCAATCCCTCAACTTCATCGCCACTAGATACTCGATAACCACCACTACCGTTGCCAACAGCCATGGCAAGAAGATGGTGTCTTCAAACGCTGACCTATCAAGCCATTGTCACAACCACGACAATCATCGCCATCTCAGATCAAATTCAGTGGATAAAAACTGAAAATGAAGCCGCAGAAGTATATGGAAGAGATCGGTGAGGAAAAGAAAGAAAACAGAAAGAAAAGAGATGAAGAAGGTGAAGAGAAGAAAAGAAAAGAGGTGAGTGTTTTTGGTGATGTATAGTTTGAGAAAAAGAAGAGAATGGGATTGGAGGAGAAGAGGTACGGTAGGAGAAGAAAGGAAATAAGTGTGGATGGCTCAGATTAGTTGAGCTTAAGATTAAACGATCAAAAATAGATCTTGAAATGTGTGGTATGGATTGAATGATAAGACAATTAGTGGTTGTGATTAATTTAGAATAAGTGGTGGAGATCGATTAAATCAAAATGCTATGGTCATCTTTACTTCCAAATTCTAAAATTCTAAATCTAATATTAGAGAATAAATAATAATAATTAAATTATTTCCTTTTATCAAATTCACATTAAAGATAATACCTAAAATACCTAATTAAATTAAATAATTTTTTTATTTTGAGTAAAAGGATAAAATAAATGTCAACAAAAATAAGTAATTAATGAAGCGTTAAAAATTAAAATATTGCCACGTGGAATTTCTATTTAATATTTATAATAATTTAAAACATATCCCTTTTCATGATTAGGTACTTAAACAAGTTACTTAATTTCTTTTAAAATTTATTATATATTTTTAATTAATTTTTACTTAATTTCTTTTAAAATTTATTATATATTTTTAATTAATTTTTTTCTTTTTAATTTGTTATACTTTCTTTATGGTCAATTTTTTATTGAAAGCTTTATATACATATTGAGTTAAAACATTTAAATAAGGTACATATTTTGCTTCAAAAAAAAGGTAAATTTTTTTTCATTAATTCATTATTGAAATCCCTTATGGCACCTAGAGGGGGTGAATAGGTGCTTTGTAACAAATTAAGCAACCAATGAAAATAAATGCAGAATAATTAAAAGGAGAACACACATAATTTATAGTGGTTCAGGTCAAAGAGATCCTACATCCACTTAACCAACAACTATTAGGTTTCCACTATAATCAATAGTTACAAGTGATTTAGGCTCACACTAAACCTTACAAGTGATTTTCAAAGGCACCAACCCAAAACCACCCCTAGTGAACTCACATTAAAACCCTTAAACCCAAGAGTTTTGAAGGCAGACCCTTGAACCTTTAACAAGAGAAACCTATCTCTCAACCTACACACAACCTATTAAAGATTGCAGAAACAAGAAGAGCTCACAAAGCTCAACAAACAAATATTAAAAAGAGTTTTGCTAGAAATAACTTAAAAAGCTTAAAAGAGTGCTAAATGCTATAATTTCTCTTAGCTCAAGTTGAGTAGCCTTTTTAAGAGGTTTAGGCACTCTTTTTATAGCCCTTAAGGAACTTCTAGCCATTGGACTACTTAAAATATTAAAATATATCCGTTTTAAGAGTAATCCAAAAACTTTTGGCTGCATTAGTAACCGCTCCTATGATCATGGTTCCCAGAACCCACGATCGTGGTTCTCACGCACGATCCTAGGCCCACGATCTTGGCTTTGCCACATGTTTGAAGGAGATTGAATCTAGAAATATGATGATCTGGCTTCTTCAAGAAAATCCACGATCATGGGAGATGCCCCATGATCGTGGTTCACACACACGATCGTGACTGTCTTTTGAAGTTCGTGGGTCTCGATCGTGGTTTGGTTTCGTGGCTATTTTGGCTTGCTCGTGCATCATGTGTTCTGGTAGACCCACGATCATGTGTTAGGATGCACATGATTGTGCATTGCATATATTGGCTCGTGGGTAAGGAAACAGTAGGTTTTGATTTTTGAGACCCTATCACCCACAATCGTGTGAGCCAGTCCCATTATCGTGGTTCATGCGCATGATCATGGCTCCTGGCCCCACGATTGTAGGTAAGCCTGGCAGACAAACTTTCTTTTAGTAACCTGCATATACTCAAGATTAAAGGTCAAAGGTCTATTTGTGTTCATCAAAAGGAGGTTAAAGGTCAACAATCTGCCCCCTTTGATGTAGACAAAGGCCCCTAAGTCATTTTGTGAGGTTTGGTAGAGACAAGGCTCCCCCTCAACAAGATATCTAAAAGAGAACATGAAAAGTAAAGCAAAGAAAGTATGTAGGCAAACCACAAGGCTTAAAGTAAGCAAAAGCATCCAAAATATACATAAACACATAGGCTAACCACACTAGGCCAAAATAAAGTTTAAGCAAACCAACCAATAATAAAACATAAAATGTTTAAAACAACCAATCCAAAGCTAATAAAACAGCCACAAAATGCATATGCATGAAAATGATATGTTAATGCATATGTCTTCTTGTCTTCTTCCCCTTTGGTCTTCATAAAAAAAGAGGTCAATCTAAGCTTTCGGTAGAGGAGGAGGTAGAGTAGATGAGCCACCAACAGACAAGCCCCTAATCAATGCTTCAAGAGAGTCAAATCGCCCATCCAAGTGATCGAAATGTTGATCAGTGTGAGCTTGAAGAGAATCAATCCTTTGGTTCAAGCGATCAATGTCCCTGTCATACTTGATGGAGAAATTAGTGAACTTGTATTGAAGAGCACCAAAACTTTTAAAATACTCCTTAGATGTGAGAGGTACTCCTTCCGGTTGATATTCCCTATCATCCTCATCCTCTTCATTATCGATGTCCATGTCTTCATCCTCACATAGGTGCTCATCACCAATTGGCTCATCAGCCACATAAACGAGAGTCTCAAGAGTGGCTCCCTCGCCTGGAAGAGACTTTGTGACAATCTCCTTGTCACATATTCAGAGGCACAAATAAGTTTACATTTCCTTTATCCATATAATAAAAACCTTTCCTGCAAAACTAAAAGACTTTATGCACTAAAAGCAATATCTTCTTCAGAAAAACACAGATAGCTAATAACCCATATAAAGATTATCCCTTTTCTTAAAAAGAAAAAAGAGAAATTAAGATTAAGATAGAGGACTGACCATACTATCATCATCATCATCTTAAGGAAGGAGAGTATTAATGTGTTTTTTATTGTTTCTAAATCACTCAGTGAGTTGGGCAATTGTATCTCTAGTGACAGCAAGTGAACCAGCAGTGACTGCTTGCTTCAAAGGGAAATGGTAACCACCATTTACTCCTCCCACTGAATCAGAGGATGATGCATTACTTTTTGATTTTTTTTTATTATTCTTTTGATTTTTCATTTCCCATTTCCATCCCTAAAACCCACCATTTCCACCACCCAAAGCTACCATTCACTTTGCTATTGACAAAAAGATAAAGAGGTAGAAACATATCTTTTTGTTTATATTCCGCCTGATATTTATACTACTACATTGTACTTGAAAATAAATACTAATTTGAATTGTATTTGACATTTTAAGAAAAAACACTTTCACATATTTTTTTAAAACAATAAGGGAAAACTCATTTCAAGGTCTTTGTACTTTTATTTTTTTCCACATTGAGTCATTACACTTTTATTTTACAAGATTGAGTCTTTATACTTTTATTTTTTTAACATTTAGTCCCTACAACTAATGGAACAGTTACAGAAGGACTAAATGTCAAAAAATAAAAGTACATGGACTTAATGTAGAAAAAAATAAAAGTATAAGGACTTAATGTAAAAAAATTACAAAGACACAAAAATACATTTTGCAAGAAGATTATACTAAATAATAAATATAGATTTTAAAAATATTTTTTTAATTTTACATTGCATAATTTTAAGCATAAAATATTAATAAATTTTATCTAATTTTATAAAATTTATTATATTTTCTTTTTTTAGAGTTGTCATTAGCATATGTATAAAAAAAATTATAGAAAAAATATAAAATATTTTTTTGTATAAATATTGCAAACAAGGAGGTTTTGCCTCAGAGCCTGAGCCATGACTTACAACTGCGGCACTGTGTGTTCGGCTACTGGGTTGAAGTGGTAGTCGCCACCCTTACCGGCATCGGGAATGTCTTACAAGGTGTACACCTCGATTCCTCTTAAGAATACAAAAGGTTCATTGACCCCAGAGATTCAAGGATCGGACTTATCAATTCTAAAGCGTGATTCTTTACCTAATACTCCTAGTATTATAACAAGCTTCATTCCTTCTAACAAAGCAATAACAACACACAACGTTTATAGCCTACCTTTTACATACATACATGCAATGGTGAGTTTTTAATAACAAACAAGGATTAATTTTAACATTTACCAACCATTAATTAAAGTTAATTCACATGCATAAATGAGAATAAACACATAACACATTAATATAGTAATACAACCTAGGGTTTCCACCATTTTAGACCTAAAACGATTACCAAATTAACATTAATAACCAATTCATGAATCAAAACATCTAAACAATTACCAAAGAGGTTGTAGAAGCTTACCTTGTTGCTGCATTCCACGTGAAAGCTACTATACATTCATTTGTAAGCCTGTACACTACTGATGCAAGCATAACGCCACAGGGGAGATAAAAACAGGGGCCAACACCACTCCTAGGACCGGTGTTTGGGCCTAACGCCACTTACCTACAGGCGTTGGTGCTCAACGCCACTCCTGGCAGTGGTGTTGGTAGCCAGAACAGAAGGAGCATGCACGTTTTGACAAAAAAACACAATTTTTGGGTTTACCAAGCCCAAATAGCACACGTACAGAAATAATTATGCATGAAATATTCTCCAAAACATGTTATAATGCATGAATCATGACAAGACAATCTAGATCTAATTATGGCATGCTTAAAACATAAAAAATACAAGCTTCATAAGCAAAACATGCAAAAGACACAAGATACATAAAATGATTAAACAATACAATTTTGCATGTTAACATGCATAGAAATAAACTTTATGCATTAAAACATACAAAGATGACAACTTTACACATTAAAACATAAAAAGACATGGCTTTTATGCATTAAAACATGCAAAGACATAATTTTTATTTGTTAAAACATAAAAGAATTGATTTTTAAGTATGAAAACATGAAAAGAAATAATTTTTATGCATGAAAAAAATGTTAATGTGTCACAGCCCCAAATTTAATTACATGTATTAGTGGTTAATTGACATCATTAGTATGTTGATTTTGTTAATTGAGGTTGATTCATTGGTGATTATGAGTAGTAAGGGTGTAATTGAACGAAATAAAAGTTGGAGGTGGTAAATAGTAATAATTGTTTAATTGAGGAGTATCCTTTGATTGTTTATTTTTATTAATTGTGTATTGTTAAGTATGATTGTGTGAATTAGAATTGATGGGAGTTAGAT
>CANYLF010821366.1:0-21798 GCA_948193215.1 Bocquillonia castaneifolia
TAGGGGTTTATCATAATTCAATTCAATTTCCCCTCTTCACTTTTCTAGGGGTTATTCATAATTCACTTTTTCAATCTCATCACTTGGGTTACCAACTCCTAACCAAACACTTAGACAATCAAGCTCATTACCAAGCCAAACACAAATAATCAATCAACAACCATTTCATCACCATAATTAATCAAACAACCATCTCATCTCATCTCATCAATCAATCAAACAATCATTCCATTTCAACAATCAATCCAACAAAAACAATCAAACATTCAAACAATCATCTTATCAAATCATCAATCAAACACTTTCATCTCAACAATCAAACAAACAACCACTTCATCATAAAAATCTGTCAAACAACCATTTCATTCCAATAAACAATCAAGCCATTTCATCACAATAATCAATCACAATCATATCATCACAATTCAATACTTTTTCTCACAATTTCATCATAAAATCTCATTTCTCAACAATCTCATCTCATTCCTTTTAACTCAATCGTTCCCATATCAATTTCTCATCAATAATCCCTTTTTCATTCTCAAATCCCATCACAACTTCCACTTTACAATTCATAACAAATAAACAATCACATCAACCAACTTATCACATTCAATAACAATTTAATACCATCACTTATCAATTTCACACATTCCAAACACAATACATTAATCTAATAAAATTATTTATCACTCTAACACATTCTCATAACCCAAATTATTCACAATATTCAATAAACATCCTATTCATTCTCAAACAATTATTTAACAACAATTCATCCATAAGCTCAATTCTTAATGTTACTTTTAATTAATAATTCATAAAAATTTGTAATATATAATAATATACCAATCAAACCATACAAGCAAATAATAAAATTAGTATTAATAGCTATTTACTTACCAAACATGCTTCCCTTTTCTTGTTTGAAAGATTGAGATTGCTCCACCCAATCACCAAACCATTCTTGCTTTCACCAAACCATTCTTGCTTCCTAAAAGCGTTAATTAACACAATATACACAATTTCCATGTACAAATCTTAATCCTCTTAGCTATTAATTAATTTCTACTAAAATTAAACTTCAATAACTACTAATAATTCTATAATTTCAATTAACACCATCTAACCAACATAAAATCTCATATACTACACTTAAAACATATCTCTTAACAACCCTTAACTCTCAAATCCATAACAAATCAATTAATATAAATTAATAACCATTAATTAAAAAGAACTTACCAAATTAAAGATTTCCCCTTCCTTTCCTCTTCTTCCTCTTCTTCTTCTCTCTCTTCTTTTCTACTTTCTCTCCACACTCTTTTCTTTAAAATGAGTCTCTACAACATCCACTAACACCAATCCCTTCTTATCATCTCAAAAATAAATTATTTTCTTTTATTAATATGATTTAAAATTTTCTAATTGGTTAATTAAAAAGATCTCTTTGACCTTTAAAACCAAAATAAAGAGAATTACAAACTCCTCCCCAAACAATATAACTACTCCAAAAACCACCTCCAAACTAATATTATCAACATATATACCCCTCATGCACATAAAATTAATTAATGATCCATAATTCACAAAATTAGATATGCTAAGGTTGTTAATTAAATACTAATGCTTGTAATTAATATTATGGATGTTACATGCAGGCTTCATATTCGGCCATATTGTTGGTGGCCGAAAATTCTAACTTCTTGGCAAGTGGAATTTGCTCCCCAATAGGTGTTATGAGTAGTACACCTATCCCTACTCCTTTATGGTTTACTGCTCCGTCAAAGTACAAAATCCATCCATGAATTTCTATTGCATTAAGTCCTTCATCAGGGAATTCAAATTTGAATTGCTCATCTGACTCTTTTTGATTGGAGCCAGGACTTCAGGAATCGCTCACTCTTTGATCATCTTCTTGGTCGTGTACCGGATGTCGAACTCTGTCAGTAGCACCATCCATTTAGCCAATTTTCCAATTAGGATAGGGGCTTCGTACAAGTATCGCAGAGGATCAATCTTCACCACCACTTCCACTTGGTAGGACTGGAAGTAATGTCGAAGCTTGCGAGTAGCCCAAATAATTGCCAGACAAGTCTTCTAGACTACATCATACTTGACTTCGTAAGGCAACAACTTCTTACTGAGGTAGTATACTGCATGCTCTATCCATGCTTCATCTGCTTGAGCTATCATCACACGTATAGCTTCCTCTTCTAATCCCATGTACAAGATCAGGGGTCTACCAGCTTTAGGAGGTTGTAGCACCGATGGGTTGGACAGGTACTGTTTTATTTTCTTAAATGCCTCCTGACAGCTGGAGTTCCATTCTTTAGGTTAGTTCTTCCTTAATAACTTGAAAATGGGATCACAGATCATGGTCAACCGTGATATGAACCTACTGACATACTGAATTTTCCCCAGGAATCCTCTAACTTCTTTTTCTATCTTTGGGGCTAGCTTTTCTTGGATGGCCATGATTTTATTTGGATCTACTTCTACCCCCTTCTGACTGATCATGTGTCCCAAGAGCTTACTTTCTGTCACCCCAAACACACATTTTGCCGGGTTTAGCCTCAGATTGTACCTGGCAGCTCTTGCTAGAAATTTCTCAAGGGCCTCAAAATGTTGTTCCCGTGTAGGAGATTTAACCATCATGTCATCCACATAAACCTCCACTTCCTCATGCATCATATCGTGGAACAATGTTGTAGCCATTCTCTAGTATGTTGCCCCTACATTCTTGAGTTTCGAACGGCATCACTGTGTAGCAGTAAGTACCGTATTCAGTCATAAACAATGTCTTTACCTTGTCAATAATGGCCATCATAATCTGATTGTATCCCAAATAACCGTCCATAGAGGAATACATTGCACTAGCTACTGCACTGTCGATAAGTACATCTATGTGAGGGAGAGGAAAGTTATCCTTCGGTGATGCTTTGTTCAAATCTCTGAAATCCACACATTCTGACTCTGGCATCTTTCTTGGGAACCGGGATAATGTTGGCTAACCATTCTGGGTGTTCGACTACTTCTAAAAACTTGGCTTTCAACTGCTTGGCTATTTCTTCTTTAATCAACAATGTCCATTCAGGTCTCATCCTCCCGAGCTTTTGCGTGACTAGCTTCATGTTCAGATTACTAGGAATAGAATGTTCTGCTATGATTCTGTCAACCCCGGGCATGTCTGTGTAAGTCCAGGCGAACACTTCTTTCCATTTTTCAAGGATTTGTTCAAATCTCATTCTCTCTTCAGGGGTCATATTAGATGCGGTCAGTATTTCCTGTGGTTTTTCTTTTGTACCTAAATTGAATGCATTCGTTTGCACAGAATTAATGTTAAACATGCTTATGTTATGATTAATGAAATGCACAGTGCCATTAGGATCAACATCACATAAGTAAGCAAAGTTGGAATTCATATCATTGACCTTGGAAACAAACAATTCCTCCTCCTCAAAGAGGTCAGGAGTTATTACATCAACTGAATAAAAGTGTTCCATAAATGCATCATAAGTAAAGGTATCAACATCAGAGAAATTAGGTTGGGCCTTTTCTTCATTGACATCTATAATTTCTTCCTGGATCACTAGTGTCTCCATCTTAGCAGTCAGCCCCTCAATAATAAGCCCCTCCAGGATCAGAAGGGAATCTTTACCACTTGCAGCTTTGCCTGTTGCCTTCTGAACTTCTAACACGAAGAAGTCATACAAGCCACCCCTCTTCGTATGGGGAATTTAAAACCTGATCATCATGATTTGAAACCTGATAGGGGAAATTTCACCCTTGAGTGCAGCTCGCAGCACGGAAACTGAATGCATTGGCTCAGCATTGATAGTCAGGATGCCCCCTTCATATGGGAATTTGATCTTCTGATGGAGCGTGGATGGAACTCCTCCTAGTGAATGGAACCAAGGTCTTCCTAACAGAATAGCAAAAGTCATAGAAATATCCAAGACAGTAATGCAAACCTCGGATTCAATTGGCCCCACTTTGACTTTTGTAGTGAAGATACCCTCTACATTCCTCTTCGAGTCATCATACGCTTGATCGACTAAATCAGATGGTTTTAAATCGGTGGCTGAAATCCCTAGCTTGGAAAGGAGCTTTGATGGACAAGCATTAAGGGCAGATCCATCATCCACCATAACACATGAAGTTCTTTTACCATTGACCTCGGCTGCAATGTACAAAGCCTTATTATGTTCCTGGCCTTCCAGAGGCAAATCCTCATTAGAGAAAGTGATCTATCCTGACTTCCTCCCTAACATCAGCCCAATCGTGTTTTCAGGGGAAACATCTTCAGGGACCTGTATCTTGGACAAAGCATCCACTAAGGCTTTCCAGTGTGCTTCAGAATACACTAGTACATCCCAAATGCTCACATTGGCCTTGGTCCTCTTCAGTTGTTCTGTGATCAGGACTTCTCTAACCTCCACAATCTCTCTGCCCGTTTTTGGGGTATTACTATTTCTCTGGTTATTGGACTCAGGCATATCTAAATCCTTTCTCTGGTAATCCCTGCCACTCCGAGTAACCTGTAATAGGGACTCATCGTTCTGAGTCAAGAGAAAGGTATTTGTCAATTCTGCTTCATCCTTGCTCGAAGAGTACCAAGCAACAAACATGTATACATTTCTGACCTGCTTGTCAGAACCCAACTGTAGCTTGTAAAGACCAAACAGATCTTCCAACTGGAACAGTTCTTCCCTCAACTGTTTTAAATGGCCGGCAACCATGTCTTCAAATGAAAAGTCAGACTCAAAAGAGGCCAAAACCTCAGCTTCAGTAAAACCAGATTCGATGCACATAGTCTACTTAGGTTGGGGGTACTCTATGGTAGTTTGACAGGGGGTTGTGTTTGGTGCTAGGTTGTCTGTTATTTGGGTCAGTAATATTGCCTTCTTCAATCAGGTCTTGGATGGTATGTTTAAGTTTGATGTAGTTACCGGTGGGATGTCTAGGGGTTTGGTGGAATTTGCAGAAGGTATTAGGGTTGTATCTGGGTAAGTTTGGGTTTGGTGGGAATCTGGCTGGTTCGGGTTTGATCAGGTTTTGTCTCTCTAATCTCTCAAATACCTTGGAAAGGGGCTAGTTGAAGTTGGAGAATTTTTGGTTGGCAATTACCCAGTTTACCTCAGCAGTTCTATTCTTCGAGCTTGAGAGTCGGGTGCAGGTGACCTTCCCTTTCTGGTTCCTCTTCTTCTTAGCTTCTATCTCTTCACATTGTAACCCATCATCATACAGGCTACCAAAAGTCTTGGGATTCATGATTTGCAAAGTCTCCACCATGTTAGGAAGCACACTCCGGACAACTATCCGGACTTGGTCTTTCTCAGAGGGTTTATCTTTGAGGAGTGCAGCCTTATTCCTCCACCTGGTCAGAAAGTCTGTAAATGGTTCACCATATCTCTGTTTAGTCATTTCCAGGTCCCTCAAAGAAACTTCCAGTCTGGTGTTGTACGAGTATTGCCCTAAGAATGCCTCGTAAAGCTCCTTCTAGTTAGACTGGACAGTGGATGGCAGTCTATGATACTAGTCCTGGGCTACCCCAGTCAAAGATAGTGGGAAGACCCCCACCTTTTATTAATTATCAAGTGGAGTGGCAGCCATGATGGACCCATATTGCTTAAGGTGAAGCTTAGGATCCCCAACTCCATTAAATTTTTTCATGTCAGGCATAGTGAATTTAGGAGGTAGTTTCTTCATACCCTTAACTCCTATACTGTCCAGATCAAACTCTGTGTCAGACTTCCTTTCCCGGACAAGTTCTTGCAATTCCTCCATCTTCCTAGTGAGGGTGGAGATAACATCATTACCATCGGTTCTATCCTCCCCCTCTAGAGGTGGGTTTTCAGGTGTTCTAGCATTAACAGCATTCTGAACTTCCTCCCTAATCATGTCCCTCATGGCATTCAACTTTGCTTGCATAGCAATTGATTGTCCTATTCCAGCCATTCTGTCAGTACTGTCTGTGTTAAAGTTGGTACTTTCTCTGACTAACCGGCTTCCTACTCTTCTCTAAGTGGACTAGGACTCAATATTGACTGTAAAACTAGAAGAATTATTAATATGCATGAGATGCCTATGCATGTATGCATGTATGAATGACAAGAAAACAAGAAACTCGTTAGCTGTACACGTAACAATTACTGCCAAATGGCAAGCCTTCCAACCTTATTACTCCCACATACGTATTCCATTGGTCAAAAGTCCATTTTCCTAGGTAGGCTGGGGTACCTTATTTCATCAACATGGGATGATAGTACCGTCGTGTAAGAACATTCTCTCAAGCTATCCTAGCAAACAATAGTATTTATGATGATCAAGTCTGGTATTCTTTTACCCCCACTCTCGCTTTTAGGCTGGTAGAGTTTCAGCATAGGCTTTCAGGCTTGATGATCATAAATACTCATGGCAACATTGCAACAAGTACGATTTAATGGGTGTAGGCTAGTGGAAACTTCTATGGTCATTACATGATGGGCTTTGACTCTTTGGATTGGCTAAGGCTCCCACAGAGTCCGACTCCCATTAACCATTGCTAAGATGGTAGGAGATCCAGTATGGGCTTCCCATTAACGTAACCCATTAACCATTGCTAAGATGGTAAGCCAGGTAGGATTCCTAATCACTGTGAGTGGTCCACTGATAATACAATCCAAGAAACTAGTGTGGAATCATTGAATTGCATTGTAAATGGTACCGGGGTTTATTAGGGACCCTAAAAATGTAGAACTACATGAAATGCAAAAGAAAACAATGACCAAATTAATTAAAAAGATGGGAAATTGCTCAGAATCTTCATTCATTTTTATTTGTAAAAACTTCCCCAGTGGAGTCGCCATTGTGGACAGAGCGCCTGGGACGCATCTTAATTATCGCTGCCCGTCGATTGGTGTCCAATAGTAATGGTGACATACTCACTAAATGGATTTTTACGTTTTATGAAAAATGTGGAGTCGCCACCCGAATTACTTTGGGAACACCTAGTGATTAACAAACAGGTAGATTCCTTTTCGGGAAAATCCCATTCATCATCACACCAGATGAATTCTGGGTTCGGAATGAGTCATCCATACTTGGGGCAGTTTCCCATTTAATTAAGTAATAAGGTCATTATTTTCTGATAGAGACAAACAATATAAAGCTGTAAATCACCTAGAAAGTAGGATGCGATGAATGGGCATGCCTAATACTGTTTCTAATCAATTTTAGTTCTGCATTAAGTCCACTATGATTAACCCTTATTGATTGAGTGCAGTTGGCTGTATTATGGTAAGTTTCTACTGATTTTAGTAGTAATTAGCCGAGTGGATTATTTCCTTATTTATTTACATGCGAAACATCCACAGCTAGTTTCTAACTTATTTTTATATTTTTTAGATTGATATTTGCACATTAATTCATTTATTATTTACCCAGGATATTTGGAATGGCAATAATACACATACAACCTTAAAGAGAGGAAAGGTGAAATGAATTTCTACCATTTTTATTTACTTATTATCGAATTGATTAATTAAATATCCGGTTATTTATTTTACAAATAATTCTATGTGATTTGCATAAAAACGTAAAGAAATCTTACTGATCGATCGATCTACCCAGGAGAGAATAGACCGATCAACCTTAAAGCTTCGGGAGGTTTACGGCTTAGAAAACTACATTGTTGGCCCTGCGTCGTGAAGGTCCGGCTAGATCTTTGATCTTTCGGCCGAATGTTCTTTCATTCTCCAAAAATTTGATCAAGCAGGTGGGACATTCGGTGGAATGGGTGAACGTCCGGCCAGACCATTGAACATCCGGCCGGATGTTTGAAGGTCCAGCCGGACCTGCACTTCATCTTCCTTGGTTCATCTTCTTCAAAATATTACATGTTCTGATGTATTTACAATGTACAAGCTATTTACAGTATATACAGACTCCTAAGGAATAGTTCTAGACGTTCAAAATAAATTAAAACAGCGACAAAAAATTCAAGAAATATTACACTGTCAAATATTGATATTATGGTGACTAAACTCCAAACTTAAATATTCACTTGTTAGAGCCTTAGATGTTTGGTAATATTATTTGCTTCCTAAAGAGTTTGTTATACATACTGATCATGAGTCTTTAAAGCATTTAAAAGGTCAAAATAAATTGAATAAAGGCATGCTAAATGGAGTGAGTTTGTTGAGGCTTTTCCATATGTGACTAAGTATAAGCAGGGTAAAGAAAATGTTGTTGCTTATGCATTATCTAGGAGATATTCTTTGCTTGCTAGTTTAGAGTCAAAATTACTTGGTTTTAAGCACATTAAAGATTTATATGCTAATGATCATGATTTTCGTTCTATTTATAATGCATGTGAACTTGGAGCTATTGATAAATATTATAGGCATGATGGATTCTTGTTTAAGCATAAACGATTATGCATTCCTCAATGTTCCATGCGTGAGTTATTGTTACGGGAATCCCATGAAGGTGGTTTGATGGGACACTTTGGTGTTCAAAAGACTTTGGATGTTTTGCATGAACATTTTTATTGGCCTAAGATGAAACATGATGTGAATAGGTTATGTGCTAATTGTGTTGTTTGTAAGCATGATAAGTCTAGATTACAACCTAATGGGTTATATATGCCATTGCCTGTACCTAGTTCATGTTGGATTGATATTTCTATCGATTTTATGCTAGGATTGCCTAGGTCTAGGCGTGGACATGATAGTGTGTTTGCTGTTGTTGATAGGTTTTCTAAGATGGCACATTTTATTGCATGTAGGAAAACTGATGATGCACAACATGTGGCCGATTTGTTCTTTAGGGAGATAGTTCGTTTGCATGGGATGCCTAGGACTATTGTTAATGATAGAGACACTAAGTTCTTAAGCTATTTTTGGAAGACTTTATGGGGGAAATTGGGAACTAAATTGTTATTTTCTACTACATGTCACCCTCAAACTGATGGTCAAACTGAAGTAGTTAATCGAACTTTAGGTCAACTTCTGAGGACCATGGTGAAACAAAACCTAAAGAGTTGGGAAGATTGCTTGCCTTATGTAGAGTTTGCCTATAACCATATATAGTGTGCATTCATCTACACATTTTTGTCCTTTTGAGATTGTTTATGGTTTTATTCCATTAAGTCCTTTAGATTTGGTTACTTTGCCTTTAACTGAACAAACTAACCTTGATGTAGCCAAGAAGGGAGAATTTGTGTTGAAATTGCATGAACAAGTTGTTAATTTGGAGAGGCGTAATGAGCAAATAGCCAAACAAAGGAACCTAGGGCGTAAGAAAGTTGTGTTTGAGCCTGGTGACTGGGTTTGGGTCTATTTGAGGAAGGAAAGGTTTCCTAACCAAAGGAAATTAAAGTTGATGCCAAGGGGTGATGGACCATTCCAAGTCTTGGAGTGCATTAATGACAATGCATACAAAATAGACTTGCCTAGTGAGTATGTTGTAAGTGCTACTTTCAATGTTGTTGATTCATCCCTTTATGATTTTGATGTAGGTTTTGATTCGAGGACGAATCCTTTCGAGGAAGGGGGGAATGATGCAACTAAGGATGGCACCATCCAAAACCCTAATGGTGTACATGATGGAGCTAAATTGATGTCTAAGCTAATGAATGGAAACGATGTGTTAGCATATGAGCCACTATTAACTAGATTGCAAGCTAAGAGGTTCAATAAGGCTTTATTGAGCTTTATGATGCATTTATGTGGCAAGATTGACATTGGAAATAATGAAGATGACAATGGCTTAAAATTGGTTACAATGATTGCATTTAAAGAATACTAAAAATGCTAGTTTGTCAAAGTCAAAGTCAAAGTCAAAGTCAACAAGTCAACCTTTAGACATCTATGGTGGGCGTGTGGACATGTCTAGGCTTAGGGCAACCCTTTTGTCTTGATTTAGGATATATGTTGTCTTGTCTTGAGTTATGTCTTAATTAGTTTTCTAATTTGGTTAAGACATAACCTTATCTTGTCTTAAGTTATTTAGATGTGTCATAATTCTTTTCTAATTTGATTAAGACATATCCTTATCTAGATAGGAATTATTTTATATCTTATTTTCTAGTTTTCCTTATTAGTTAGGAATTCTATTTTCATTAGGATTTGTTGTTAGCTTTGCTTGTAAGCCAAGTCTGCTTGGTTGGCCGCTAACCCTAATCCTTTTAAGCTAGGATTTGTGTTTTGTAAGCTCTATATATAAAGGGCATAGGGCGGCATGGATTTTACATCACTAATTAATAATATTTTTCTCAAGTTTTTGCTTTGCGAATTCCTTTAAGTCTTTAAGGTGCTCCTTATTGATTTCTTAAAATTAATTTAAGTTGATTAGATTAATTTCACATCTAACTTAAACAATTTATTAACTTGTTAGTTTTAGGTTGTTTAAGCATTCTTCTTTTTATAACTAGAGACCTTAGTAGTTATATTGCTAAGCTTGCTAGTTCCATCCAATTTAATTGCAAACATCAAGTTAGATCTTAGGGGAAACGAAATCAACATTATTGGTAAGTTTGCTATCTCCATATAGGTAGAGACCTTATCACGTTTGGTTAGTTAAACCATCTAATTAAGTGTTTGAACGTATCAATTTGTGTTTGGCCGAATCTACAAGCATCCAAAGGTGTTGGTTTCGTATCAATCATTGATTGGGGGCTCTTTGGAAAGTAAATCATCCATTCCTTCAAGCTTTGACAAGTAGTTCGCCACCACATTTTCCAAACCTTTCTTGTCTTTGATCTCGATGTCGAACTCTTGAAGTAAAAGCACCCACAGGATTAGCCTTAGGGATGGCAATTGGGTAGGTTGGGGATGGGTAATGCTTTCCCATCCCCATCCCCATCGATCCCTATTTCATTAATGGAGATAAAATTGTCCCCATACCCATACTCGTGGTAATTCCCATCCCCACGGGGATATCCATTACCCATTTAAATTTTCTAGAATTTTGCTAGCAAATTTATTTGTAAAACTAGCAATAATAATGAAAATAAAAACTATACTAATATGAATTTATAACTATCATATCATGAAACATTCATCAAATAAAAAAAATAATAATTCTTAAGTACTTCAACCTTGAAAGTATAAGACATCTAAAATATCCTATTACAATCGAAAATAAATAGAAAAATTATAAAAGTTTAATACTTAGGACAAATAAAATCCTCAAAACTTCCTTCATTTTGCATTCTTATACAAATCATCCTGTAGTATAAAATCACAATATATGAGTTTAATTAAATAAGTCCACAGAAAATCATTCAAACTTATTGATATTTAAATATAATTTTGCCTCGTCATGAACTTCATCATCCTCATAAAACGTACAACAGTTTTCATGTGCCATAGAACAAGAATCTAAAATTTTGAATAAATAATTAGCTTCAAAAATAAATATTTTTTTAACTTTTTAAAATTTTAACACATATTAAATTTAAAAAGTCAAAGGTCAAAAGTTATATTTAAAAAAATACCTTGTATTTCAGCCCATAACCAATTTTGTGCACACATTAAAGCTTCTAGTGTGTTGGGATGAAGTCTGCTGCGATACGGACTTACAAACCTCCCGCTTGTACGAAAGGCTGACTCTGAAGCCAAAGTAGACACAAGAATTGCTAAAACATCTCTATCAACCATTTGCAAATTAGGATACTTGTGCGCATTCTTCCACCAACCTAGTATGTCAAAATCAACTTTTCTTGGTATTACTTTCTCTTCTAAATAGTGATCTAACTCATTATTTACATTCTCATTATTAGACTCAGAAGAGGATCAACATCATCAACATTAGTGACGGACGATTTTGAAAAAAATTTCATTTGATCTCTGAGAATCAAAACCATCATATGCCATCTTGGATTTAGATGAATATTCAGCTACTAAATCATAACAGAATTGTTGAATCCTATCAATCTCACTAATTGATTCTAGATCACCATAAATAAGAGGGAAGTAGTATTGTAACAATTTAAGTTTGTATCTAGGATCTAACATAATTGCCGCCCCCATAATACTATGAATTTGAGTCCAATATTTGTCAAACTTTTCAATCATTTTTGTTGCCATAGCCTCTATGTAATCAGTCCCACAAGTAAGCCATTGCTTCAAAGCCATTCTAATCTCACATATTTTAGGAAAGTAAAGATTAGCAGTGGGATACTTGGTCCCAGATAATATCTGAGTCACATCATGAAACAATTTCAATCTGTCACATATGTAAATAAACCTAAATAAAAAAATTTATTTAATATCTTAATCAAAGTATTTATAGTATGAGAAAAAAATATTACCTGACAATGCGACTTTGTAAAGTCCAAGAATCATCAATGAAATGTGCTGTGATAGCCATGAAGCCTTTCTTTTGATTGCTCGATGTCCACATATCAGTTGTAATGGCAAATCTACTATCATTTCTTTCAAACAATTTCATTGTTTTTGATTTCTCCAATTCACATATCTTCAAAATATCACTTTTGACTGTATACGTATTTCGAGAAACCACTTTAAATAATGGTTGAAGAGCACCAACAAACTTTTGAAACCCATAATGCTCAACCATTTGCAAAGGGTATTCATGTAAGATAATCATCATAGCCAATTCCTTTCTTGCTACATTGTCATCAAAAGTGTAAGTACCAATTGAAAATTTTCCACCCACATCTGTTTTAGACTTCAAAATTGGTTGCTTCATATTTCTTGTCTTTCACAATGGACATCTAGCAAAATGAGCATGTAAACTGTTTAGTGCCATTTTTTGGATCTCCTCTAAGAGGCTTTTTACAATAGTTGCAAATAGCCTTCCATATCCCCTTTATCTTCCTTCTTTTAAAGTGATTCCATGCAACTGATGTCAACTTCCTTTTGCTACCAAGAACTAATTCTTCTTCACCTTGATCAATTTCCTTTATTTGACCCGATGGTTTCTAGTGATGATGGAGGATTATTAATCGTTGAATCTTGACCAACTGAACTATTTGATGCCATTATTTCACACTTGATCATTCAAAATAAACAAAATCTAAACATAAGTTTCTAAGAAACTACATTCCCAAACTTACAAAAATGCATTATTTAGTTTTTTTTTAATTATTTTATTGCTATTTATAGAAAAAACTTCATTCTTAATTAAAATTATGCACTATTTATTTTTTTAAATGCATTGCCATATATATAAATTATAAAAACTGCATTCTATATTTCATTTAATAGAATGCACTACCTATAATTTTTTTAAAAAAAATCTGCACTAACATATATTAATAAAAGAAATTATGCATTATTATAACAGAAAATCTGCATTAATATAATAAAAATACGAAAACTGCATTCTTAAATTTAAAGAATGATGTGCTTCTAATTAAAAAAAAATATGGGCTATTATAACAAAATACACTGCACTATTATAAACAAAACTGCACACCAAATTAATATCTACAACATTTAAGTAAAAAAAAAGTGTGCATGTATATTGTGATTCATCTAAGGAACAAACCTTAATTTTCTAAAGTGAAAAAAAAAAATCAGAACACTTATTTGATATTGATAAAACTCAGTCCCCGTCTTCAATTTTCCTTTTAAAGAATTATATATAGTAGGGACTTGTGATAACAAATAGAAAAGAAAAGTAAAAGGTTGAAGTAGATAAATAAGAAAACCTAATTGTTTATAATGATATTAATAATAAAATACTAATAGTTATCTTTTTATCATGATTGATTTTTAAATTAGTGATTTTAAAACAATTTATTAATTACTTTGTGCAATTTTTACCTTTTTATCATGATTGATTTATTTATTAATGGTTTAAAAATTATATATCTAACTCTCAAATAAAATTATAAATAATAATAATAACATACCAAAAAATAATAATAATATATATTAAAAGTCTTAATATAACATATGAAAGAGTTTAGTAAATTGATTTTTTTTAATATAACATATATAATCATTAAAATTATAAATAGCCAAGTTAGTTTTTCTAAATCCCCTTCTCTGTGTGTGTGTGTGTGTCTGTGTGTATCATTCCCCATCCCCGTCCCATCCCCGTGCCTAGGTAGAGAATTTCCCCCATCCCCGTAACCATGGGGAAATTAAATGGGAATTCCATGTCCCATTAGGGGCGGGTTCCCATGGGTAATGGGGAAACCCCGTCCCATTGCCATCCCTAGTTAGCATTGCTTTGGCATCCTTCTTGGTCATCAAGCACTTGATAACCACATGGCCGGTGAAGACTATAACTTTGGATCCCGCCAAGTATGACCGGAACTTGTCTAGAGCATAAACCACCACCACGAACTCCTTCTCCGTGGTTGTGTAGTTGATTTGTGCTTCATCAAGGAGCCGACTTGCATAATAAATCGCATGTGGCTTCCCTCCATTTCTTTGACCAAGAACCGCTCCAATGGCAAAATCGCTAGCATTGATAACTTCGAATGGGAGGCTCCAATCCAGGGGTTGCACAATTGGTGCGGACACAAGAGCTTGCTTTATTCTATAAAAGGCATTCAAACACTCATCATCAAAGATAAATTCAACAACTTTAGAAAGCAAATTACACAAGGGTATAGAAATTTTAGAGAAATCCTTTATAAACCGCCGATAGAAACTAGCATGCCCCAAGGAACTTCTAATGCCTTTGACATTTGTTGGAGGAGGCATTTCCTCTTTAATCTCTAGTTTGGCCTTGTCAACCTCTATTCCTCTTGCCGAGATCACTTGCCAAAGGACAACACCTTCGGTGACCATAAAATGGCACTTTTCCCAATTCAAGACCAAATTGGTCTCTTCACACCACTTTAGCACTTTCACAAGGTTAGCTAAACACTCATCAAAAGAAGAACCATAAACTGAAAAGTCATCCATAAACACTTCAACATAATTTTCAATATAATCAACAAAAATGGATGTCATGCATCTTTGAAAGTAGGCGGGTGCATTACACAACCCAAATTGCATGAGCCTAAATGCATAATTACCATATGGACAAGTGAATGTGGCATTTTCTTGGTCATCGGGGTGAATTGGAATTTGGTAAAAACCCGAATAGCCATCTAGATAGCAAAAACACTTATGCTTAGCCAACCTTTCAACCTCTTGATCAATGAATGGCAAAGGGCAATGGTCTTTTCTTGTGTTATCATTCAACTTTCTATAATCTATGCACATGCGCCAACCGATAACTAGCCTAGTGGGCAAGGTCTCACCTTTGTCATTTTCTACAGCTGTTACCCCTCCCTTTTTAGGCACAACTTATACCGGACTCACCCACTTATTATCGAAAATCGAATAGATGATTCCCGCATTAAGAAGCTTAAGAACTTCCTTCCTAACAACCTTTCTCATGTTTAGGTTTAAGCTCCTTTGAGGCTTAGTTGATGGTTGAAAACCATCCTCTATGTGAATGCAATGCATGCATAATGATGGATGTATGCCTTTAATGTCATCAATAATGCATCCTAGTGACTTTATAAATGTTGTAAGCTCATGCTTTAAGGCATCCAATTTATTGTATGGCAACTCATTATTCACAATGAAAGGGAAATTAGAGTTAGGGTCAAGAAATTCATACCTCAATTACTTAGGGGGTGGTTTTAGAGTTACCTTTAGAGCTTCATTGTTGACTTTATCTTTGAGGGCCTCATTTCTCCTTAAAGGCTTAAAAGTAGACACAAACTTCCTTGGATAAGGTGGATTGGCCTCTATGTGTCCCACAAAGGAAAGAGCTTCTTTAGACAAATGCTCTTCATCAACTTGCAAACACTCATCAAGTAGATCCCTAGGAGTTCTCTTCTTCAAAACCTCTTGGACTAGCTCATAAATGATATCCACTCTAAAGCATTGCCTCACCTCATTAACACTTGGTTACTAGTTCATGTCATCCAAGGTGAATTCCACTATTTCATCCGCAACCTTGAAAGTTAACTTACCAAGCTTTGCATTAATGATAGCTCCGGCGGTGGCTAGGAATGGTCTCCCAAGAATAATAGGAATATGCTTATCTCCTTCCATATCTAACACCACAAAATCAACTGAGACATAAAATTTCCCAACTTTGATGGGTACATTCTCAAGGATGCCCAAGGGGTATGTAACCGACCTAGCCACCAATTGTAAAGAAATGGTGGTGGCCTTCAATTCACCCATGTTTAACTTTTGCCAAACAGAAAGGGACATCAAGCTTACACTAGCTCCCAAATCACATAAAGCTTTATCAAAAGTAGTGGAACCAATAGTGCAAGGGATAGAAAAACTATCGGGATCTTTGAGCTTTGGAGGTAGCTTGTTTTGAGTGACAGCACTACAATCTGCGGTTAGAGCAATGGTCCCCACATCTTCTAACTTCCTCCTATGACTCATGATGTCCTTCAAAAATTTAGAGTAGATAGGCATTTATGGAAGAACTTCCAAAAGTGGGATATTGATATGTAGCTTTTTGAACACTTCAAGGAATCTACCAAATTGTTGCTCCAATTTGGGCTTTGCTTGCCTTTTGGGAAATGGTAAAGGAGGAACATAAGGCTTTGAATCCTTCTTGGGCTTGCTTTCATCTTGCTTTAGCTTCCCCTCTTTAGCATAGGATTTCAAAAAAGCATGATCCCTCTCCTTAATGTCCTTACTCCACTTCTCATCCATAACTCTAGGTTCACTATCAACCTCCTCACTAGTTTTCTCACCCCCCAAACTTTCCTTTTGGTTGGTGTCCTCACCAACTCTTCCCTCTATCTCCCTACCACATCGTGGAAATATATCATTAGCTTGGCCTTTAGGATTTTGTTAAAGTTGGCTTGGAATCCCTCCTTGTGGTCTAGAGGTAAAATGGCTTCGGTTATCTATTTAGGTTTCCAACATATTATTATGGGTGGCTAGTTGGTCTACCTTTTGGGATAGTTTGTCAATCATCTTTTGTTGTTTTGTCATGGCTTCCATGAAAGAGTCTATGTTGTGTTTATTGTCTTGTGGTGGGTGATATTAGTTTTGGCTGGGTGGGAGTTCTTTGGGGCTTGGGTATTGAATGGTGGTCTTTGGTTGTAGGTATTTTGGCCTTTAATGAAGTGGGTTTGGATATGGTTTTGGTTCCCTCCCCACGAAAGGTTAGGGTGGTTCCTCCATCCGGGGTTGTAGGTATTAGAAAATGGGTTTCCTCCTTGTTGGTTGTTGTAAGAGTTTCTAACGTAGTTCACATTTTCACTACCACTGGAAGAAAAGGGATTTCCTACCTCACAACCTTGATTTTTATGTCCCCTATTTCCACATAATTCACACATGGCAATAGATTGTTGGGTAGGAGCTATTGCATTCACTTGCATCTTATCCATCTGTCTAGCTAAGGCATCCAACTTGACACTAATGGCGGTGAAGTTATCAACATCAAGTACACCCAATTGCTTTCGCACTACCTTGTGTCATTGCTTTCCCATTGAAAGCTATTTAGTGCCATGTCTTCATTCAAGTCCATGGACTCTTTATAAGTCTTATTCATGAGACTTCCATTTACTGCCGTATCAAGGCTTAGTCTAGTTTGTGGAGTGATGCCTTAATAGAATGTTTGCACAACAAGCCAATTTAGAAGACCATGATGAGGACATCTCCACACAAAGTCCTTGAATCTTTCCCAACCTTCATATAGAGACTCATCATGCCCTTGTTGGAATTTGGTAATTGCTTCCCGAAGCTTGGCCGTCTTTATGGCCCAAGCATAGTCTCCACAACCTCGAGGTCAATCTTCATAGCCTCCACACCTGTGGACAACAGGGTGTGTCCAAGATCAGGGGCAATGGCAACCACGTCACTCTACTATTCAAAGCAGGGGAATACACTTTTGAGCAAAGTTATAAATGTGGAGTGCCACTCGAATGTTTTGGGATTGCCTAGTGATGGGAATAATAGATTCCTTTGGACTACCATTTGTCATCACACCAAATGATTTCTAGGTTCGGAATAAGACAGTCCATACAAAGGCAAATTCCCATTTAATTAATTAAAATTGTTATTGTTTCCTACAATCGGTAATAACAATATTGGAAAGCGATAAACACGCTGAAAATATAGGCACCAGATAAATGTTGGATGAATAGTCATTCCTAATTGTTTCTAGCCAGTTTTATCCCTACATTATTTTATTTGATTACCCTTAATCAGATTGAGTGTTGTGGGCTGTGTTTGGCGAGTTTCTATGTTTATTTTAATTATATTTACCAAATTGATTATTTGCTTAATTATTTACATGCTTTATATCCACAGACAGTTTCTAATAAATTTTATATTATTTCACGGCCAACTTTTGCACATTAATTATTTAAAGATTTTTACCTGGGAGTAGAAATGGCAAATATGATATATACACCATACACCTTAGAGAAAGGAAATAGCAAATGATTTTCTACAATTTTAACCTATTATTTACTGGGTTAAATTAATTAAGTTGATTAATTAATCTAAACAGTCTTTTGGGTGATAACATACTGAATAGAGTACAAAATTATAAAAGTTAAGGAGTCTTACCGATCAATAGATCGGTCCTTGGCAAAGAGTCGATCTATTCATCTTGAAGATTCAATCGGTTTCGCATCCTCACAATCGTGCCTCAATAATGATCAACCATTGAAAGCACATTAAAGCACGAACAGGTCATTTAGTGATAATGCAATCGGCTGTCCATCATAGGCCCAAGCCCAAATCTCTTTTTTCTTTTCTGGTACCACAACATATCAACCAATCTAAAGAAATAGATCAGCTGATCGACTGATCAAAGAGTCGTAGGAAGGCTCTAAAGGGCCGATCGGTTCCGTAATATGGGGACCAAAACTTTAAAAGCTTGTAGGGACTTGCAGGAAGCAAACTACAATAAAATAAATATGTACAACAACAAGAAGAGCCTCAAAGAAGCTATAAAAATAATAAAAACATCAAAGAGACGAGTTTCAAGGATCTAAAGGCTAATGAACCAAAAACACATTTTTGTTCACTTCTCAGGATTTATAGTACCATCTTCATTTGGTTTGTTCTTACAACATCTCCTCCTCACCGGGAAGCTAAAAATATAAACAAAAAATAAAATGGGTTTAGTTCAAAACAAATATAAAAAGTAATAAAAACCTAAAAAAATAAAAATGAAGCAAAAAATCAGATAAAAAAAATACCAATCTGGATTTATTGATCATGGATGCATGGTGTCCCTTAGAGGTGACTATGAGTACCCTTCTTAATTTGAATTGCAGTAGAGAATGGAAACCCAAGTTCAAAAATTCTTGAAATGATTTTAATAAAACTGCTATTATTATTTTTACTGCTACTATTATTATTATTAAAAAAACATTGTGGATCGCCTAAAACAAACAAAGGAAATGCTTTCCCTAAACAAAGAAGTAGTGGTCCTCCTCCCTCTATTAACAACAAAAAATCCCCTTTACTACTACTAGTACTACTACTACTACTACTACTACTACTACTACTACTATTATTAAAACTTGCCCAACGAAGAGTAGAGGAAAGACCCAACAAAAAGGAACAGAGAATGGCCTCTTCGAAAACCATGAAGGTCCTCTCTCACCTCATTTATCATGAACTATTAATTTATTTATAAAGAAAACATTGCCTTTGAAAAGAGTAGCCAAGAGAAGACTAAACTAAAACCAATCAATGGCCCCCGTCCATGGAAAGAAATGGCCACCTTTTCATTTCTCTTTTTTACAACCAACCAAACAAATTTTCTTTTAAAACAAAACGAGTGTCTAGACATACACACACACACACACACACACACACACAATGATTTTTAGGTTTGTGTGCCAGATTTAAATGCATGCCAAAGGATTGAATGGTTCTTTATGATGAATCGATTGATTCATCTTTTGAACCGGTCGGTTCTTCGTGCATTGAAATGCTTTTTTTTTTTGTGATTTTGAGGCCCAAAACGGTTAAACTGGAAAAGTTGTATTAGAGACAAAATTGTAGCACATATTCTAAACTTCAGAATTCACAAATTTTGGAGCCTATTTGGAGTTCTGTAGAATAAGTTATAACTCCCACAAGACAATTGTCATGTTCGGGACTACATCTTACTCACAAAACTTCAATTGGAAAATTGACTTTAGCAAGAATTTTTATTGTGAAAAATTATTTTAAAACCTATGAAAATATTTTAAAATCCTAAAATATTATTTAGAGTAAAGATTGAAATATTTTTATTTTATTCTCCTGCCTTCAAACCAAGAAATGGGGTACTAAGAGTCGTCCAAACAAGACCGTAGGGCAGCACAAGCCACTTCCATAATCTGCATCCAAAAATTAGGTGTCTACAGTTTGCCCCCGCTTTGTCAGAGTTTAGCAATGTTAATCAATTAATATAAATAAATGACGATAAAGCATAATAAAGTAGACAATAAATCAAGGATATGGGCAAGGATACAGCTTGGGTTTTCTGAAGACGTATGTCGGTAAAAATTCCCCAAAGAAATCTTGACGTGTAATGCCAAGCCTAAAGTCGATGCTAGGAGGGACCTAGAGTGTGCTAGGACGGGCCTTGAGTGTTAGGACTAGCCTAAAGATGCTAAGACAGACATAGAGATGTCCAGGCAGATCCAAAGACACTAGGGCAGACCCAAAGACATTGAGGCGGACCCAAAGTGTACTAGGACGGACCTAGAGTTGTTGAGATAGACCTGAAGATACTAATATAGACCTAGAGTGTTCTAGGATGGACCTAGAGATGCCGGGACAAACTCGAAGATTAACTGGGGCGGGCCTTGAGTGTACTAGGATAGACCTAGAGATGTCAGGATAGACCCGAAGATACTAGGGCGGACCCAGAGTATACTAGGAGAGACCTGGGGAAATCAGGACAGACTCGAATAAACTAGGGTGGACCAAGAGTGTACTAGGATGGATCGAGATTGTACTTGAACAAACCTAAAGATACTGGGACAAACCCAGAGTGTATTGAGAAGGACCTAGAGATTTCGTGATGGACCTAAAGATATTGGGGCGGACTTAGAGTGTACAAGGACGGACCTCGGAATATTAGGATGGACCTAGAGATGTTGTGAAGCTTCTGAATTTTTCTGAATTCTGATAGCCATCTCTGAAATTCTCTGAAGTGTGATCATTTTCAGTCTGATAGGCATCTCTAGGATGTTTTCTATAATTATTCTAAAGTTAATGGTCAATTGTTCTAAAGTTGATGGTCATCTTTGGGACATTCTCTAAAGTTGTTTTGAGTCTGATTGTTGCTCTCGTGAGGTACCTGCACTTTCTTAACAAAGTGTTAGTGTAGTGGTTTCAACAAAGGTCATTACCCTTTTACAGACTGAATTATCATCCCCACCGCGATTCTTGTCTAGGATTTTTCTTCTTGGAGTTTTCTTGAAGTGATTGATTCTGAATTGGTAATTGTCCTCAAAATTTTCTTTTGGAGTCTTCAAAAATCTGATGATTTATCATTGGACATGTCCGAGGCTTTCGGCTTCTTTCTTATTGGTTCTTAAAGAATACCTACAAATCTTCATCAAGACATTAGTATGATAGTCAAGGTTAAGTTGTTATTAAAAGTACTGTTGACTTGAGGTTCTGTATCCTATTGAGTGTAAATGAAAGCATCTTCCTTCTCCTATTAAGAATTCTTTCTCCATTGGGTATAGTCATCTGATGGGAATGGAAGTTTCCCTATTCCATAGGCTTTAGTGTGTTCATTGTCAGTTTGGTATTGAATGACTTCTTAGGGATATGTCTGATTGATTATGATCTATCTTCGATATTTCTCTTCTGTAAACTTCTGGCATTTCTCTCAGCT
>CANYLF010821679.1:0-17531 GCA_948193215.1 Bocquillonia castaneifolia
TTCCTTCACAATCTCTTTGCCTTTAGGTTCCCCTAAACATAATAATACAATCATCAAACCATTCAATAACATTACAATACCCCAAACATACAATTACTACTTAATAATCTCTCCAAAATATACTAATAAGATGATTATGTAATTATAAACAAAAACCGCCAAAATTCTTCAACCCTAATATAATTAATCAAATAACAAGCAACTCCATCCTCAAAGAACTTAATTACTACACAATAATTACTTTCCCAATGATCAATTTATTATTCATGCAAGTCTAACATAAAACCCCTAAAAATAATTCAAAAATCCTAATATAATAAGACTATCAATAAAAGAATAATTACTAACTTCAATTAAATTCCACACTTCAATTAATCTACCAATGATTAAACCTTCCCCAAACCTTGATTATCTTCCTCAATCAAAAGCTTTAAGGTACATCAATGGAGTTTTTGGAAAGTAAGAAGAAAATGATGAAGAAGAAGAAGTTGTAGATAAGTGGTGTAGGATTTCTCCACTATCTATTATCTTATTATTATTATTAGTATGTGTACACATGTCATACACACTTCACACACACATGTACACTTGCATAATAGTGTTATCTACACTTGTCATACACACTTGCATAAGATTATCTATACATGTCATACACATATGCACTTACATATTATCCCACTTAACCCTTCACTCAAACTTTTACTACAAATAACTCCCTTAACTTTTCTTACAATTAGGTTCTTATCAACTCAAACTTCCATAAACCATATTACTCACAAACATCATTCTACCAATTAATCTTATGCAATACAATTCACATAATTAAGATGCAAATGACATGATTAATGGTATGATTTATGATATTCTGTTGCATAATTAATTATTATTAATTATTAAGCCGTGACATGTAGCCTGGAGGATGAAATAAATTGTGCACACTTTAGCAAATTACATTTATAACTGAATCAATAAAAGAAAAAAAAAAAAAGAGAAGAAAAAGAAAATTCGCTGGATCAATTCAATGTTATTAATTAGGACAAACTTCAATTAAACTAGCTCCATTCCAAATGTTTTTAGGTGAAGGGAACGGAGGTATCAAGCGACCGACACCATAGATAGCTAAAGCAAAGAAATGTAGGACCAAGCTTAATGGACGAGGATTTTGGCCATAGAATAGAGCTATAGGTCCACTTGAACACTTGCCTCCAATACTTGAATAATCGAAACATGCTCGACGCATTTGTTTCCTTGCAGGATCAGAAGATGCGGTGAATACCTTGTAAAAGGCACCTGCCAACGTATTTATGGTAAATGCCATTGGCTGTCAAAAAAATAGAAAAATTTGACTTTTATATGGGATGGAGGAATGGTGGAGTGGTGGTAGTTGGGCGGGAAGGCAGGAGAGGAAAGAGGGTGGATGGGAGGACTGCCTACATACCCCAGCCATCTCAGGATGCAGGGGGCAGCCACCCTCAGCCCCCTGGCTCTGCCCTTGATTAGGATGTAACTCTGACTTTCTACCCACTCTGAGACAGGCACTCGACCACTAGATTATTAACCAAATAGCATAAATGATTGTTGCCTACCTTTTGAAGAGCGTAGAAGGATTCAAGATACTTGGAGAGCGAAGATGAATCATTGAGATTGTGTAGAGGTCTAGGAAGGTTTCGGAATAGGATAGGACTATATCAGAAAGTGCCTCAACAAGTAGCAAAAACAATGCTGTAATTTTACTGAAAGACATGGCATGATTTGAGCTAATGCATATCACACAAGCGTACCTAGCCAAGAGTAGTAAGAGCTGAACCAGCCCCAACAATGATTACGCCAGGAGATGCAACGATCTCATCCTGGCTCATTTCTTTGTTAGAGCTCTTCAGAGTTTCATATTTGAAATTCTTCAATGAAGCTCTGCAAACAATTTTCTTCCTCGAGCTATAGAACAAAAATAATGTCCAAATATAAGCCACGATTCCTCCTAGTACAAGCATATAACAATCCATATTCAAAGATATATTTTGACAGCATCTACAGCAGATGAGACTAATTACCCTGATTGCTAATGCTTATCAACTGAAAGCTGTTTTTATTGCATTTCTAACAGAAGTATTATTAGTCCCCTTATACAGTTTGTATTGATACCTCAACTCAAACAATAATATTAGTGAAAGAAACTTTTAAGGATCAGATGTTTTGTTCTGACTGAATAAGTAAGATAGCCATTCTACGATGAATGAGTCATTCAAGTAACACAAGTGGATTGTCAGTAAGAAAGAAAACAGAAAGAAGCTCCATCAGAATTATATTCTAATCTAAAAAGATTAACAAAAAGAAGTCACTTGCATGTGTATATATAGATACAAAGTGAAGAATAATTTCAACATTAACACTGTAGCTTCTACACCAACATATTTATCTCAGGGAGATGATTCAATGAGAACAAGCCTTTTGTTTTACTAGTTGGATTAGTAATCCACTAATAACTATGCAGGCAGCTCAGTTTGAAAAAATTGTTGCAGACATATTCCCCCACAAATGATATAAGAAACCCGCTTTGAGATTAGCATGCTGATGAAGTTGCAAATCTAATTAGATATTGTCCAAATGCAGAGCGACATATCTGAAAATCACCGTCACTTGTTATCCATAGAAATGGATACAGAAGCCAAATCCTCAGCTGTAACTGGCTTGTGCAGCTGCAGTCATAATTCATGTAAGAGAGAGTAAGAAGCCAACAATACTTCAGAGATGATATTCCAGAAATCAATTGAAAAAACACCGTAATAGACAAATCCAAACTCATCTACCTAGTTGCAAGAGAAAGGAAAATTATAAGCACACAAGTCATTTTCACAATGCCAATAAGCAGACAAGAAAACAAGCGAAGATGAGAGTGATCGTGAGTATTTTCCTACAAAAGTATTCGCACAGTTCTAGGAAATTCTCATGTCATGAATTTAAGACCAAATAAAAGTTTAAGCTGGATTTGGTAGGGAATGTCACTTTCCAACATTGAAATGCAGCAAGTGAAGTACCCAAATATTCAAGATAACAGACAACGTTATTGAATTCAGTTCCTCCATTCAACATATAAAATTAAAATCCATTATACTATCAAGTTATGCTACTTATAAATAAAATAAAAATGTAAAATTTACATCCCACAAACAATGTGCCAATTTTTGCAAATTAAAGAACAGCAAATAAATAAATAAGAAATGAGAAGAGATGAACAGACATACCGCTTGTGCAACAGATAACCAATGAAAAGAACGCAAAAAGGTGTCATCCTGTGAAGGAAGGCAGTCATGATTCCAATAAGTTAAATTCTCAAATTTGGCATTCAATTCCCAGCAATCAGATTCACTGGCTTTTCTTTTTTGAACACTACAATTATTCTTCTTCTTCCCAATAACAAAACCTGCAGAGCAACAACAATAATTAACCATTTAATTAAAAAAAATTAGAAATTAAAAGCAAGCAGTAATTAATAAGTATGTAAGTAATGTAATTGTACCAGAATACCCATGTGGAAGAGGAAGTGTAGTGCCATATAATTTCCTTCCTCTAAAATAAGATTCTTCAACGCTTAATCCATCGTCTTCTATCCCTATTACACTACACACAATTAGTAGAATGACATTAATCTTTTTTTTTTGAATGGAGAAAAAAAAAATATATATATATATATATTACCTGTAGATTTGGGCTTGAAGAAGTGAGAAACGGCACAAGGACCGTCGTATTTGATGAAACAAGGAAGGTGATGGATCTGACCTGTGAGATCAGCGACTTGTTTGTTGTCGTTTGTTAATTTTATAATTCCCATTGTGCCCTCTCCCTCCATTTTCTTCTTCTTTGTTACACCAAAGTCCAAACCCTAATTTGCTTTCTTTTTTTTTTTTTAATCCAAATCCGAACTGTTTATTCAGTATCCTGACTATCCTCTCTCTATTTTGTTTCCCGGGTATATTGTACCATAACTTTATTTTTAGGGTAAATTACTATCGCTAGGTTTACTTCATCCATTTTTTTAAAAAAATCAACTGCTTGCATTAAAATTAATTAGGTTTAATTTCATCCGTGGTCCTTGAATTTTTTGATTTATAACATTATGGTCCTTGAATTTCAATTTGTATCACAAAACTCCCTCAACTTTAATTTTGGTAGCACCTATGGTCCTCTCGTTAGTGTCCAACCACCAAATGAATTTTAAAAAATTCATTTTAATGATTTTTGTTATGAAATTTTACAGGAAAACGCATTCTAATTTATAAAAAAATAAAAATAATTTTTACCATGAAATTATTTTCTCATATTTTTTAATTGAATAAAATTGAGAAATTCATAGAAAATAGGGAAAAAGTCCAAATGTTCCCTATTTTGGTGAGAGGTCATGATAAAATATACTAAATTTATTGGAATACAAGATAACAAAAATTGATTAATAGTAGTGTATGAATACTATTGGTAGGGACTTAAAGACTAACTGTAGTATTCATCCACTAACATTAACCAAATTTTACGATCTTGTATTCCAATAAATTGATCATTTTTTATGACATTCCATCAAAATTGAAACCATTTGATCATTTGTTCTATTTTTTATGAATTTCTCAATTTTATTCAATTAAAAAATATAAGAAAATAATTTAATAGTCAAAATTATTTTTATTTTTTTTATAAAATAGATTGCATTTTTTTTTACTCATATGCAAAATTTCATAACAAAAATCATTAAAGTGAATTTTTTGAAATTCATTTGGTGGTTGGACACTAACGAGAGGACCATGAGCATTACAAAAATTAAAGTTGAGGGAGTTTTGAATTACAAATTGAAATTTAAGGACCATGGTGTTACAAATCGAAAAATTCAAGGACCATGGATGAAATTAAGCCAAATTAACTACTTTTCCCGTCCTTAACTCCTTCGGATCAAAATTTAAAAATTAAGATGCTGGATAGCCCTAAAAACTTATTTTTTATCAAAAATTAAGTCAATTTAGTCCAAAATTTTATTTTTCTTTCAAAAAAGCCCATAAATTCATAAAAAAAATTAAAACATTTACACAATATTTTTTTAAAATTTTTTATTTATTATTTGGGATTTATAAAAAATAGGAATAAAATTTATGAAACTACCTAAACTATCATTTTAAATTTACAAAATCATTAATTATATAAACTAGAAAAATGAATTTGATAATATTAACCAAAATTTATAAGTTAAATAATTTTTTGAATGTATAAAATAATAAAAATTAAATTATCCAATCAAACTCATAAAATTATTATAAAATTTGATATAATTTTAAAAAATTCATAATCTTAAGATAATAACAATTTCAAAAAATGATTAAATATATTTACTAAAAAAACTTTTATCACATAAACTTATAAAATTTATTAAATTTTATATATTATTTTGGATTTATAAAAAATAGAAATAAAATTTATTAACCACTTAAAATATTATTTTATTCACTAATTATATAACTAGAAAAATGAATTTGATAATATTAACCACAATTATAAGTAAAAAATATTAATTTACTTAATATTTTTTTGATAAATTTAATTTATTGAATATAAAATATATCTTCCATATTATATTATTAATAATTTATTATATAAATTTTTATAGTAAATAAAAATTATATAGTTATGATGTGTTTTATCAAACTCTTATTAAATTTTTCAAGTTTATAAATTATAAAATCATATAATGTTTATAAATTTGTATAAAACATTTATGAATAAAAGGCTAAATTATAAAATATAAGAGATTAAATTTAATAAAATATTTTATGAATAATATTATAATATTCTTAAATGTTTATAAAACTTTTAAAAATTAGTGAAAGTATGATAAAACACATTTTAATTTGATTATTTTTATTTACTATAAGAATTTATAATAAATATTTAACATTATAGTATCAAAAAATATATATTTAACATTATAATATGGAACATCTATTTTATTTTCAATGAATAAATATTTACAAAATTTTAAATTTATATTACTTTTTTTCAAATTGTTATTATCTTAAGATTGTGAATTTTTTTAAATTATATCAAAATTTAAAATAATTTTATGAGTTTGATTGAATAATTTAATTTTTATTATTTTTATATGTTCATAAAAATTAGTTGACCTATAAATTTTGGTTAATATTATCAAATTATTTTTAATTTATATAATTAATGAATTTTAAAATTTAAAATAATATTTTAAGTAATTTAATAAATTATATTTCTATTTTTTTATAAATTCCAAATAGTGTATAAAATTTTTAAAAAATATTATGTAAATTTATAATTGTTTATGAGTTTATGAACTTTTTTGAAAGAAAAATAAGTTTTTGAACCAAATTGACTTAATTTTTGATAAAAAAAATAAGTTTTTCGACTAAATCATATTTTATTTTTCAAATTTTGATCCCCACACTGATGGAGTTAAGGATGAAGGGAGAAAGTAGTTAATTTTAATGTAGATCAAGAAAAAAACAGTTGAGTTTTGAAAAGTTATGAATAATAAACCTTATGGGTAATAGTAATTTACTCATGAGAAAAAGAACCGAGCAAGTATGAAAATATGGTCCCGAATGGGAGTTAATAGTGGGCCGAGGTTATCAATTGGAATTTTGTGTTTTGGATGTACTATAAAGTTGGTATTTATCAGAGACCAACGAATCCAGAGACTATCACATTAATTTTCTAACATTAGTGGTTATAGATTAATTATCCAATCTCCAATGGCTAAGTTATTTGGCCTTATCTCAATAAATGTGCAATCCCGGTGCTTCGGAAGGAGGCAGTGCATGTTAAACGTTAACAATAGAAGGGATTACTTACTTAAGAGAAGAATTCACAGTTAATTAATATTCCTTACATCTTGTGTAGATTATAAAGAAAATACACTTATTTTCACAATCCGATTTACTAGAATTATTATTAATAAATTGCAGAGACTTATTGTTATTTAACTTCATTTTTTTTGTTAACTTCCAATTTTTCACTTATAAATAGAGTTATTTTAAAAAAAAAACACAATTCTATAAGGATTTATATAATTATATACTATATATCATATTTGAACCATATATTCAACGTATATCATATATTGGTTGGTTTAGAATAGATCATCAAACTGTCTTGAGTTCAAGACTACCCGCCTTGACTAAATTTCCAATGTCCAACGGTGTTCAATCCGATTCTGCTACATTTGTGTATCATAAGTAAGTATGTAAGAGAACCGAATAGAAGGAAAAAAAGTAAAACAAAACATTTCATTCTCTAAAGTCCAAAGGTTACTCGTAATATATTAGGAAAGAATTAGGTGTATCTCATCACTTACCTCATCAAGCCGGCTACATACGTCATCATCATCATCATCTAGAAAACCTCTCATCACTTACCTCGTCAAGCTAACTTTATGCTACTCCAGAAAACCAATTCGGATTGATGTTCATCGCTCATTCGGCCATTGCATGCTTACCAATAAAAGGCAACATGTATATTTTATATATATATGGACACACACACACGTAAATAAAGCAAACGGCAGAAACAAAGTTTGGGTATTGCGAATTGATGGCTTACAAAAGACATACAGATTGTATGTTATTTCCATTATAGTAATATTAATTCCTCGGACGTCCTCCATTAATTATATTTATTTTTGTACTTGTTTTTTCTTTTTTTTTTGAAAGGGAATTGTGTGCTTGTTAATGTCATACAATATTGCGTCAATATTCTCGACTCGATCCATGATTTTGTAATGCAAGAAAGAAATTAGTTTTTTTTTCCATTTAGCTATCTAGCCCTTTCAACGGATGGAATTAATTATTAACCCAAGAATTAAATCTTTTTTAGAAATTATTTAATAAGAAGAAAAGATGTGGAAGCGTACCAGAATTCATGACTATGAATTGGATTGGAAAGATGATCTTCTAATTGAACGTATTTCTTTTGTTTTTCCTTTTGAGAGATAGAAATTCAGAAAGAATAAGAATTATACGTCAATTAGGGACCACACCCTATTTATAATAAATCTTTATGTGTGAAATTACTAATTTGTCCATCATTAATTTGTAATTCACACTTCAGGAATTTTATACATATATTGACACCACACTTTATATTTTAGATGATATGGACCATTACATAAATTTATATCACTTTATTAGGTCCTTAAACTTTATAATAGTAATATGTATATAATTATTAACCACAATACATACATGTACGTCTACATGTCCATATGTATTTATAAATATGTACAATCCAAATTCTAACATCAACATCTTCCACTGTAGTCAACTGAAGTCTAATAAAAATTCATATTATATATAGGAGACTCATTCATGGCAAAAGTTCTATATATCTTTCTGTGTTGTTTATTTGTTTATTTATTTTTAATAAATAAATAAAATAAGTAATTACAATTTAACAATTGTCATTGGCAAAAGAAAAATATATAAACTAGAAATTTTTTTTTTTGAAAAAATGGGTATAATAAACTTTGAATAACAAAGAGGAAGGGAGCTTCACTGTATGTGTTTCTATACGACTGTTTGTTTGTGTGTTTTTATTTGATTGGAATGTTATTCCATTGGTATGGAATGATGGCTTCACTTTATAATTCCTGAGTTAAACCCCTCGCCTTTGAATCAACAATAATATTATTAAATGAAAGGACAATATGTTATGTTAACATCTTAATGGTATTTTCCCACCATTAACTAACATAATCGACCAACAGATGCCAGAACCAGAACCAAGGCCATTAATCAAATAGCAAACCCAGATGAGCAAAGAGCAAACTGAAGAACGCAATGCTGCACTTGTATATAGAGCTTCACAGTTCACACACTTGACAGTACAGTTAAATGAAAATATATAGTATCAAAAACAAAAACAGGACAGCAAGTGAAATTAATGCAATATAAAAATATAGTAAAAGCCATTAAACCAACAATTAACACTGTTTAACTATGAGAAATAAATGGAAATCCACGAGACAATCCAATCCAAATATAACTGCAATAGACAATACTAATTAATTACTACGTTAAACCTCTCTAATAAGAGTGAACTCAATAGAATGAACAAAAGAAAGCTCACTTGGTCATTCCAGTTAGTTTAAAATTCTGTCTGAGGTAGAAGAATATAATATATCCTTTCTGTCATAGGCACAGCTTTAAATATTCCTCAAGTTCCTTCTTCACATCCTTCATTGTAGGCCTTTCAGCTCCATACCTGTTCAAGCAACACTGAGTCAGCTCAGCAACTCGAACCAGCAGCTCTTCTTCTCCTTCATTCTTCACTCTTTCTTCAATAATTTCCACTACCTCACCATTTTCAACTGAACAGGTAAAAAGGCTAGATAGAACTTTTTCCCTGTTGGAAGATCCTTGTGGAGAAACCACAGGCTTCCCTGTCAAGAGCTCTGCAAGAATTACTCCAAAACTGTAAACATCACTCTTTTCATTTAACAACCCTGTTTCAAAGTATTGTGGATCAATGTACCCAATAGTCCCCTGAACAACAGTGGAAAGTTGGGTTTGATCTAAAGGAACCAATCTTGAAATTCCAAAGTCTGAAATCTTAGCAGTAAAATTATCATCCAATAATATATTTGCAGACTTTATATCTCTGTGAATTATCTGCATGGAAGCATCATAATGCATATGTGCAAGCGCTCCAGCTGTTTCTGCTGCTATTCTGAGACGGGTATTCCAAGACATTGACGATTCTTTGCCTTCAGCATGTAAATGGTGGTAAAGGGTACTGTTGGTTACAAATTCATAAACCAGCAAAGGGACTGGTGTCTCTAAACAGCACCCCAAAAGCTTCACCACATGGGGATGATTCACTTGGGAAAGAACAATTACTTCATTTATGAACTCTGGAATTTGCGATGGATCCATCATTTTAGACTTTTTAATAGCAACTGTTCTTCCATCCTTTAAGGTCCCTTTGTAGACGACCCCGTGACCTCCTACACCAACAATTTCAGTCCTGTTGAAATTTTTTGTTGCTTTCTTGAGTTCCTTTTCGGTGAAAATCTTGGCTCCTTTCTTGGACTGATCTGTCTTGGAAAGCATTTCTTCAAGCAGTAATCCGCCATTTTCTTGGAAAAGTCTCTCTCTGATTTGTCTGTTGCTTCTGCTTCTCATTCGGGTACATGCATAAGAGACGGCTACTAATGCAGCAAGAAAGCATACACTAATACCTACTGAGTAAAAATAAAACAGAATAATTAATTATATTTCTATGTTGACTGTATATAATGAACAATGATTTGGTAATTACTAATGCAACCATACCGATGATGGTGTTATTCCAGGACATATGATCAGGCATGCAACCTTGTCCATCCTTCCTGCCATCTCCACGAAAGCCTCGGGGGCAAGAACAGACGTAACTTCCAAGTCTATTTATGCATGATTTCGCATGTAAGCAATTGTGGAGGCTTGAATCTAAACATTCATCAATGTCTGAATACCAAAAGTTAAAGAAAGCAAACACCTTAATTTATGTAGAACTAATCAAATCTACAAAACTGCTAAAGACAGGCTTAATAAAAGGAGTTATATGACTGCAGTTGACAAGCAAATACTGCACCTTTACAGCCGTTTGTGAGATAAGGATTTCCATGATATCCCAGGGAACAATTACAACGATAACCAGGTCCGTTATCGAAGTCAGAACAGAAACTATTACTATCACGACAAGCATAAGTTTTAGGAACTTTTTTGGCTTCTTCGCATGTTGTATTGCCGACAGCCCAATCCAACATCACAGGAAACTCTCTGCTGCCATTTTGTAAATCAACAAGGTCCGAGGAAGAGAAATTATAGTGATTCTGTTCAACTATAAAGCCATAACTGCAAGGACTGAATCTGGATACATTGGCAGGGTTGACATATAAAGAAATTGACATCCAATAATCTTTCAGCTCTTTAGGAATATAATTTTGGCAGCATCCATTGCCAGAACAAGACCCGTTAACAACATCAGACATGTCTTTACATTCGGAGGAGCATTCACTTAAAGAACCATCATCTTCTATGGTTGTGGAACCAAACAATGACGCAGAAGAAACACAGCCAACTGAAGTGAGCTTGTTTCTGCTGTATGACAGGGGAAAACTGAAACTATAGTGATCCTGTTTGACGTCTACTTGATTCCAGGAACCGTTATAACAATCATAAGAACCTGGGACCGAAACTCGCAGATTACCGTCGAGAGTTATGTTCAGGACTTTTATCCTAGTATTGGCTTGGAAATTATAGCTTTTTGCCAAGGTTGGATTTTTAGGATCATTGCACAGTATCAGGAATCTATCGTCAATGTAACAACCTTCTTCCATGCCAAATGGGAAGGGAATAGTAAGGTTGCCGCAACTGCTCTGACAGGCCGGCTTGGATGCAAATTTCGGTACTACTGCTCCTGACGGTGGTTGTGCAGGTGGAGATACAGTGGCTGATGCTGATAACAGAAAGAAAGAAACCCATAAAAACAACATATGAAAAACAACTATTCTACATATTGCCATGGATTCCCTTTCTTTTCTTTTTGGCTGTAACAGATTGTGTCCTCTGTGTAAAGAGTCTTTAGGGTTATAATACACAAGTCAACTTGGAAGAAAGTTTTCTTGATTGAATTATTTTAAAAAAAGGAAACTAATGATTATGGAGAATCAAAGATTACCAGCACAATAACTTTCTTTTTTTAAGTTAACTTTCCTTCATTTGTTTTCCTTCTAAAGACTAGCATCAAGTAATTAGGAGCTACCTATAATGTAAATGAATATTCCTTTATTAATCAAGTCAAAAATAATGAAATATCTGTAAGATTCAAAGGATATTTTATTAAATGTGCTTCTGAAGGAGTGTCCGTGCATGTATGGAAATCCTTAAACAGTGTCACAGCATTCCCAGTTTCTGGTCTTCACAAATTTGAATCCCATGAAGAAACCCTAGACATGAATTGAAATCATATATTAGCTTCTTCATAAGCCTTTTATGCTATTTAGGAATTTCTATACCTATTCTGGGTAATGAGATCTTCAGCGCCATTAATTCCAAAATCTAAAAATATTTAAATACCATATTATTTCACAGTTAATGACATTTACGAAGTTACATGCAACAAATCAATTATACCAAAAATCAATGAAAGACTCGAACTATCAATGAACCTTTTAAGGCAAAGTAAAGACAATATTGCTTGAATCAAGATAAAACTCAAGGCATCCAAATAATTGCCCTTATACTTCAGGATTTTGCTTCTCAATTAAGCAATGCTACTTGGAAGGACCACAAAATGAATAAAAAATGAAATTTTCACTAAATTAGTAGAAGGGCATTGTTGTCCAAAGTGATGGGAGCAATATTGTCTAAAATTTGCTCTGGATGATTATCAGAAAATAATGCCACCTGAGGCTAAATCTGCCTGGTCACCCTAATATGTGTAATCCAATCCAAAAATAACTAGAAAGAAAAATTTTAATTCATCTCCAGTCTGAATATACACAGTAGAGGGAGTCAAATAAATAGTGGGCATACAATACTATATTCTGATTTTTCTACAAACAACATATCTTGATTTTCCAGTATTTCTTTACAAAAATTTTATTACACATGCATGCAAGAATCATGAATTAATACAATCTAAGACGGACTTGAATTAACCTCAGGTTGAGAGGTGTGGTGTCTCCCAGGTACACTTTAATGAACGGGTGTCGGATGCAAATCGAAATTTGATATGAGCTCACTTTGATGGTTTAACTTCATTCTACAGCAACTAGTAAATTTCTGTCACGTGTGGAAACCTTCTCAGTTTGGAGAAGAAGTGAGGTTGGCTTGAATCAGGCACTACAAATCTATAACAGCACCACCATTGCGGCTGAGACAGCAAACAGCACATAAAATACCACTTCTTCGCTATAAAGCACTGTAAAAAAATGAATTTGAGTCAGAATTAGGCAACCCTATAGCTGGCACAGAAATGCAATGTTTTTTTTTTTTTGCTTTCTTTTTTCCATAGTTGAGGTATAGCTCAGAAGCAGATCCCTTGAGAGAAAAAATGGCCCTACAGGTCAAGTCCTAACTCCTAACAATGCAAGCTTTTCACTATCCTTATAAAGGCAACAGACTTTTAACCCATTTTCTACATACGAGTAAAATTTTATGATTCTTGGATGATCAAGTTCCTAATCAGAGGCCAAAAAACATATATGCAAGCTATTAGACACTGTTACCACTTTGAGCAGAAGCAGCTGCAGGAAGTGCGGGAATTTTCAGAGCTGCAAATCCAGAAAGTAAAGTTAATATATTATAATATATATATATATATATATGAAAGAGAAGAAAGAATAACTTTTTGAACAACAGAAAGTAACTTCAATCATCAAACAAAGAACAGTCAAAGAAGAGACATTATAAGTCGGACATACTTTTATTGCATGAAGATGCTGATAATTGAGACGAAGATGGCCACGGAGCAGGAATGTTGTCATTCAGATCACATATGAAGCTGATCCCGGAAGACTGATCCAGTGTTGCATCAGAAGGCAAGCTTGGTAGAAGGCATCCCGATTCTATTTCACAAAAAGCGGGGGTTAGGGAAAGGAAGACAGAAAATGAACCACCAAATATAATCCCATAGAATTCACAAAAGATTTAGAAATTAAAAATGAAATTATAACCGTAGTCTAAGATATCATATGAAAATCTAGTCCACAACATAATGCCATTCTAGTCTAGATCACAGATTCCAGCATCGAATAAGCATACAACACTAGGACCCAATTTAATGTAACATAGCACATGGAATGGAATTAAAAGAGCCCAATGCATTCTAATCTTATCCACCACACCCACCCCACATTCACAACAACAACAAAGGGTGATACAGACAGAGAAATCTGCAGCCACAAATACATAGATGGTTCTTAGTATATATACCTTGCTTTGCAACTGATGTGAACCAATTTTTTATCACCAGGATCATACAAAAGTGAAAAAAAAAAATCTGCATTAGTATCTGATTTAACTAATAGACAAAAAGCAAAAAGGGAAAGAGAAGAGGAGGAAAAAATCAACATGATAAGGCTAACCTTGGAGTGAGAAATCCTTGAGACTTATGTGACAAAGGCTATAAACATCTCTAGTAATATTTGATTTTTGTAACTTTATTCCTAGAGTTGTAGCACAATCCAAAGCTTGTAAATTGGTAATAAGGCTCTGCTTCTGCAAGTGAGACACATAGCTGTCCACCGCACTGCAGCATCCTGCTGTGTTACTAATTCCATTCCCACAGCCCTTTGCAACATGGCTCATGTCAGGGAAAACCAGAGGGCAAACTGAAACAGAAATCCAAAGAGAAAAGCTGAGAGCAGAGTAAGCAACCAATGAGTTCTGAACTGAAGACAATATGGAGTGTAACAGCTACTATGGAAAAGGCAATATCCACAAAGAACTGAAGGCACCACTAGCATCCACACATTAGAGCAGCCAGAAATGTGCCATCAATTCAGCAAGTGCATAGCAGTGATGATCATCAAGACTTCCTAGTGGGATTTTTAAGATATAGAGTTACTTGCAAAGCATAAGTTGCAAAAACAAAAGTGAGAAGCATTCTGAATGATCATAGATGTTATTTGATGTTTCTGATCAGAATAGAGGAGAAAATAAGTGCATTTAGTGTTAAGAGATGAAGCATAGCAACTGAACCAATGCCCAAGTGTCATTTGGGTGGTCTCTGACTATGAAAGACGTAGTCAATTTTCTTCTCTTTTTTTTAAGTCCGAAATTTACCTTTATTAACATTGCAATTAGATAGTCCTCTAAGAACTTCCTTTGCATGAGGAGGATCAAGTTTACTTGCCAACCATCGAAGAACAATATGTTTACAGTCATTAACCCTAATTGATTGGTCAGGTAAATTATGTGCACCATCTATACTCAAAACTTCAGAAGCTTTTAATGCTAATCTTGTTGCAGCTTCTGATATGGCATTTTGGCATACTTGGTCACAACATTCATTCACGGGGTCAATCTTCCCACAGGAAGCAAGAAGCTTAGATGAATCCACAGTGCTTTCAAACTCATTCACATCTTTAACTGGGCAAGACCCTTCAGTGAGATTGGATGGATGGACTGAACATATTCTCTTAACATTATCTTGAGCCCCTTGACCCTCCAAAATTTGCTCAATATCTGAAAGGCAATATTTGGAAACAGTCCCATTTAAAGCAAGCATATTAGTCTTTTTACTGGATTGACCAATAAGAATTGCGAGGGTAGCTTCCAACTGTGGACAACATATAACATTAGCCAACAATGGTGCAAAAAAGGCCCAGCAATCAATTGTTGTCATTCTCATCAAACTTTCAGCAGCAGTGAAGTTCAAAGTACAAAGTCCTAAAAGAAAGAGGTTAGAACAAAGATCATAGGGTAATCGTGCATTTCAATTTGAATCACATGAGAATCTAATGAAACAAGGGTACAAAAGAAAAACCTGATAACTTTGGAATAGAACTGTTTGTGAATGGTTGCAATGGAGAAGGTGCAAGAATAGGGAGAAATGGCTGAGGGCCTGTATTTGGTGAGATCTCGGGAAGAAACTCATCCAATTGTCTGTCAACCAATGCAGAGCCTCTAATAAAATGATATTCATTCAGACCTGTACAGAAGAATAGGTCATTACATTGAGTACCCTTAAAAACAAAATGGAACTGATACTTCCTAGACATGTACTTAGCTGTAGTTTCAAAGGTTAACTCAATAGGGCACTGAAAGAGACACGGGAAAGTTGAGCAAAACTAATGACAAGTAGCATGCAATGATAAAGTTACTAAATCTGTTGCATTACAACATTCTCTTCCGAGAAAACATTATTCTAACATTAAACAGAAATTAAAGATATGATTAGAATTCAACTTAGTCAGACACCTGAAAATTTACATACTTGGGTAGGATTGCTTACCATGTATATATAACAGAAAATTTTGAAAACCGCTTAAATTATTGATTTCTTCAGCCCTTTTTCTAAGTGTTGGTGTTCTCTCCATAGCCCTGACCGGTGATGGACCAAAGCAGAGCTTCGTAACCAATTTTTATTTCAGCTGCTCAACTCTGGCTATTCTTATTTCTTACTTATCTATATTGTTTTATTATGGTCTGGCCTTTTAAGTTTAACTGTCTAAAAAGGACACTTGAGGACGAGCAAAAATTAGATGAAGGAGACACACGCATGGAACTTAGCAAACAACCAAAGCATCGAATGGCAGCTCCCCAGTTATATAAAAACAATAATAGAAATGCTACATTGTGTTTGCTCCTCCTTCCCCAACCACTAAATCCCTAGGTAACTCCTGATGTGTGAAACGATAGGAAGTAATTAATAGAAATCACACATTAAAATTGTGAGTATAGATAATTAGTTTGCTTGAATTGAATATCCTAGACCTCTGCTAAACCTTCCCTGCCAGTGCCTACTGTGATTGATACACAAAGGCTAAACAGGGAAAACAAGAAGAGCAGCACATTATCCAATACAGAAAGCAAATCTTAAGATACACTACTTACATTACAAACATAATTGCCGGTCCATAATGTGAACAGAGACAGCCCAAGACTAAAAAGAAACAAGCTATCAGCCAATGCTTAAAAACACAAAATTCAACAAACCCTCGAGAGAAAAATAACCAATTTTAAAATTCCATTAAAAAACACCATAAAGGGGACCAAAAGTAAACAAAGCCCAATTACATTTAGTCTAAAACACATCAATTTAAAGAACTTCAACAGATATAACTCGTAGATCATAATAGAGCAAATAAAAAAAAACCCCAGAAAAGGGAACAAAAGATGAATAAATAAATAAATAAACAGAAAGTAAACACTCACTTAAGAAGAGCAGAAACAGCTCTAAAAGAGGCATCTTTAAAGTGGACAACTTGAAAGACAGCAACCCTTCATTCATGCCTCTTTCACTCCCAAACAAAACAACTCTGCAGAAACACAAAATGAAAGGATAAAGAACACAGCTTTGAAGAATGAAGAAGTGGGGTTATGTTAGAAAATAGAAATAAAAGAAAAAAAGAAGATACAAATGAAACCTTTGCTACTTACAAGTAATGAGAGTATCAGTACCAAAAGAACCAGCTGTATTGTATTTTGTATACTCCTTAGAGAGAAAAAAAGAGGGACCCACAAGAAAGAACATTAAAACTGAGATATAATTAGGAAGCACAACGGCCATTAATGGCATCATCAATTACCTTTTGCACCACTACACAGGCATGGCATCAACTTGGTCACTTTGCCACGCTTGGCACGTGAGAAGGGAAGGGAGTTGTGTGAGGTGGGGTTGGCACGTGTAAAGAGTAACGTGGCAGGTGTGTGATAATTTGGAAATTAGAGTGGTTGGTGTATTGTGTGGGTTGATAATATTTAATTTTCTGGTCTATGTTTCCTCCTCATTTATTAAAGTCCTAATTACCAAAAAAATAT
>CANYLF010821746.1:0-16061 GCA_948193215.1 Bocquillonia castaneifolia
GAAGTGAGGTAAGATTCTAACTGTAAACTTACAGTTGATAGTACAGTGAGTGTTATTATTAGAATTAGAAAGGCACAAAAACAGAAAAATAAAATGATCAGAGAAAGACTTTTCACAGCAGCAAGCAACAGGCTGCACCGAATAGAATAGGTGATAAGTGAAAACATTAATATAGAAGTGGGTCCCTTTTTATTTTTAACCCATATCACATCAATAAAAGGAACGAGAGAGAGAGAGTGGGACCACCCCCCTTAGTCTTTAGCTAAACCAGCTGAGCCCTGAGCTGTGTCTTCTCCATTTTCATATTCTCCTCTCTAACCAAAACAAAAAGATCTCTTCTTTACTGCTGTCTGTCTGTCTTTATTTTACAACAAAATCAAAAGCTTAAAGCTATTCTCTTTGTTCTTCTAAACAAAAGATAGAGACCATTCATTCATTCATTTCTTTGATTTCACTAAAAGAAAGCTTCTTTCTTTGAGATCTATATCTACATCTGCTGGTACTTCCTTTTCCCCATTTTTATGGACCCCCAATTGCAAGATTTATCCCTTTTTTCTTTTGTTTTATGAAATTTCACTTCTTTCTTTCTGGGTATTTTTGGGTTTTGTTTAAATTTTGTTCTTCACTAATGCAGCATTGCTTTGAATTGTCTGTTCTGTGACTGTCGGTGGCTTTTTTTAAAAAAGAAATAATAAAAATGAATAATTCTTTGTTTGTTTCCTGAGAAAAATGTGTGTAAAAATGGATATTTTATGGCTCAACTGTTTTCAATCCATATGAAATTCAATGTAATAATATCATATCACTTTGCTCATTTTACCGAAAGATATTCATATCTGAGCTGAGTCAACTGTTTTTTTTTTGTTTGTTTCTTTAATTTTCCCGCCTGTAATTGTTAAATTCTTTCCTTTTAGGATCCCTTTATGCTTATCAGGTCATCTCATTCTCTCTAACTTTCCTAGATTTCTAGGAAATTCAGTGCTGTGTATATGTATTTTGACAATGCTGCCTGTGGCTTAGTTGCCATTCTTTATGTTTTTCCTTTTCTCTTTCTACAAAATTGTTTGATCAGAAAGCAGTGCTTGTTTGATTCAGCTTTATGTGATCTAGTTCCACTGAAAGTTTCAATTCTGGTATTTTGATTAGGTAATGATAAGAAGATGGGGAGGAAAGGAAAATGGTTTTCAAATATAAAGAAAGCTTTTAGCCCTGATTCCAAGGAGAAGAAAGAGCAGGTGCTTACCTGATGTTTATTAGTTAATTTCTTGGATTTGTTTGTATTTTAATTTGAAATCCTTGTTTCTAGAAATCAAAGAAGAAATTGATTGGCAATCAACACCAATTGGATTCTGATTCCACCTCTTTAGAAAATGTTAGAGATCTTTCACCTCCTCCTCTTCCTCCGCCTCTACCTCAACTTGAAGAGGTGAAAACAATTGACTCTGCCGATGAACAGAATATGCATGCTGCCTATTCTGTTCCAGCTGCTGCTGAACCTGTTATTCCTCCTGTGGAGACCACTATGGAGGTTGTTCGAGTAGTGAAGGTCAACAAGTTTGCTGGAAAATCAGGAGAAGAAGCAGCTGTAATCAAGATTCAAAATGCATTTAGAGGATATTTGGTATGCCTACTGTACAATCATAGTAGTATCTATTATTATCTGTTTGTGCAATTAGTTACCTGTCTCTCGCAATGAAATGGCATATTGGTATTGTTGCTTTTGGAATAGGAGAAGCCATGAAAATAAGGAAATTGAAGAAAAAGAAAAGAGCAAGTAGTTATTATCAAAAAATTAAAAAAAAAAAAAAAGAGCAAATAACTATCAAAGAAAAATTACAACATTTACTTTTAAAATTTCAATTTTAGCTTCTCTTGCGTTGACAGGGGAGAAGGGTTGTTGGGAAGTGTGAGCTCAAAATTTTATACTTATAGTTATTTGAGCAATGAGTGGACTAATCAAGCTTCTCTTGCGTTTTATTGTGTTCTCTCTTCTCAGGCGAGAAGGGCATTACGAGCTTTGAGAGGGCTGGTGAGACTCAAATCACTGATGGAAGGGCCTACTGTAAAGCGACAAGCCACACACACCCTGCGATGCATGCAGACTCTTGCCCGAGTGCAGTCTCAGATTCACACGAGGAGGGCTAGAATGTCAGAAGAGAACCAGGCCCTCCAGAGGCAACTCTTGCAGAAACATGCTCTAGAGATTGAGAAGTTGCGGGTGGGTCCCTGTTCCCTTTATTTTGAAATTTGCTACTTAGCTGGCCCATTTCTCATGGTATGAATAATGATTAGTTACTACATTAAAGAGGTATATATGGTTTGTTCTCAAGTCAATGCAGTAAACTAAGGAATGGATTTTTTTTTTTTTTTGCTCAAATGGAAGCAGAATATATATCAGGTAATTGATGGTTTCAGTACTCAATTTTGGTTTGTCATTAACTTCATATTCATCTGGCTATCACGATTATACTATTTAAAAAACCTGCATCTCATTTGTTCTGATTACTGCTGGTGAGTTTTTAATCTGTCCTTTCTGTTTAATATGATTATGTGCATATTTATCAGATGGGAGAGGATTGGGATGACAGTGTACAGTCAAAGGAACAGATTGAAGCTAACCTCCTAAACAAGTACGAGGCAGCTATGAGAAGGGAAAGAGCACTTGCTTATTCATTCTCCCATCAGGTGATCAATTTCTTCAATTATTTTTGTCTTCCTGAGGACATTAGGAGCATTGTGCATGGTTGGAATAGTTGAGACCATCTGAAATAGTTTCTGCTTAAACTATTTTAACATCTGAAAAACATCTGGTTAAAGTATCTTGCTAGTTGCTACATCCATGCATGAGCAACTTATCTTAAGTCATTTTGTTTGGTAGACTGATTTAAAGTAAAATAGTTTCTGGTTTGAGGTTACCATTTATTTTTGTGCCCTTTCAATTGATAGACTATAGTGGCCTGCACTTATGTTGAATGAAACATAATTGGCCTTCAAATTCTTTGAGAAGTATTTATATCTGCTGTAAGCCTATTCTACCTTGAAATCTATTTACAGCAAACCTGGAAGAACTCTTCAAGATCAGCAAACTCCATGTTTATGAGTTCAGGCAATCCGACCTGGGGTTGGAGCTGGTTGGAACGATGGATGGCAGCCCATCCATGGGAGAAGGAATCCAACAATGATCACTCATCTGTGAGGAGTGCCAATCGGAGCATGGTTGGAGGAGAGATCAGCAAGTCTTATGCTCGCTACCAGCTCAATTCTGATAATCTATCGCCCATGGAAAATGAGAAGGTAAGGCAAAACATGAGCCCACGATCGCCTTTAACTCCTTCCAAGCCAACTTCTACAGTTGCTAGAAAATTGAAGGCAGCAAGTCCAAGGAGCAGCTTTGGAGGTGTGGATGATGACAACAGAAGCATGGCTAGTATGCAGTCAGATCGATTTAGAAGGCATAGCATTGCAGGATCATCTGTGCGAGATGATGAGAGCCTAGGTAGCTCTTCAACAGTTCCAAGTTACATGGTACCTACCGAGTCTGCAAGAGCCAAGTCCAGGTTACAAAGTCCACTTGGGGTGGAGACACCAGAAAAGGAAAAGGTACCTTCGGGACCAGCTAAGAAAAGACTTTCTTATCCACCTTCACCAGCCAGACCTCGGCGGCAGTCAGTTCCACGAAAGGTGGTGGAAAGCAGCTTAAATACAGAAATTGCTGTGGCCAATGGACAGGGCTAGAAACTTGAGGAAGAAGAAGAAGGATTATGATTTGTTTAAAAACACACGAGGAAAAGAAAAGAAGGGAAGTCATTGAATATCTTCCTGTTGTTAAAAAAATATTTATTGGTTACTGAGGAGGCATTGTTTTTGGGGTGAAATTAATCAGTTGTTTCACGGCTATTGCTTATGATTTGTTATTATGTATTTGTTCATATCTACTACTGTTTATTCATTGTTTGGGACCTTCACATGAATGTTTATTTTCACAAATAATCTTCAAAAATGACTTTGAATAGCTTCTTTATCTCATTGAAATGACCCGTAATTGCTCCTCATTCTTGAGACATTTTCTCTTTATTTATTGGCATTTTCAGGAGACGCCTGCAAAGCATTCCAATGGTGCGTGGACTTTTTTTTTTTCTTTTTTCCTTTTATCGAGTAATGTCTAATTTACTTCCTCAAAAATGTAAAATAAAATTGGATAATGTAATGAGGTAATTGTATTTTGCTCCATACATCTTACCCTCATTCATATTTAAAAAATACATGTTTAATATCTACATTTTATTTTTATTACACTAAAAATCCATGTCAGTATAATTTTGATCATTTTTTATTTACCACAAAAAATTTTGATCATTTTTTTTATCATTCTATATTGAATATAAAGTAAGAACTCATAATTAAAAACAATCTATATTATAATAATGATAAAAATATTTAAATCAGTGTCTAAATATATCTATCATAAATGAAATGCTGATGAAGGTATTTAACATTAAAGTTTATACACTAATCTATATATTTGTATCGATGTTAAAAAATCTAAATATTTTTATTAGTATAATATCATATTCTGTTATTAATTACGAGTCTCTACTTTTATTTTATAAAAAAATCATCAAAATTATATTGAAAGAGTTTTTTTTTTGACAAACATTGAAAGAATATTTAGTATAATACAAATAAAAAATATATTTTTAAAATGTGAGGAAGCATTTTATATATTAGAATAAAAATACAAAAGGCAAAATATATTTATCCTGACTTAAAATTCTATTTCTACATTCTTGAATAGTATTTTAATCCTGAATCTCTTTTTTTTTTTCACAAATAACTCCTTTATTTTGTCCATACAAAGCAACAAAGATTAAATCATGGTTTTATACTCTTATTTCAAAGTAGAAGAATAAGGAATCATTCAACTACCATTTTGTCGAAAAAGAAAAACTTTGGAGTACCATTTGGTTTGGACCAAGGGATAAAAATCAGATGTTAATTTTTATTAGTTTCGTCAATCAGTATTAGTAGACTAATAAGTGAAATAAAATACTAAATTATGATAAAGTGTAGTTACATACGTACAAAACAAAATTTGATTATATATTGCTTAAAGACTTCAATTTTATATTTAAAACAAAAGGATGTGATATAATTGAATTTTCATAGTAAACCCAAAATGAATTTTCAAAATTTTAAACAAATAAACATCGTAGTAATTTCCTAAAAAATTTATTGAGGTGTTTTTTTGTGAATGGAAGTGAAACTAAAGGACTATTTAGTTCACTTTTCAAAACAATAGTGATTTAAATTTAATAACGACAAATATGAGGAGGACAAAGTAATTTGTTATTAAGGGGAATAACAGAGCTTTATGAAGAAACAGACAAGTAGTCTCAAAACCCTAATCAAGAAAAAAGCTTTGTAATGCTGAAATGAGAAATCCAGTAATAATAAAGGATCTATAGTCAATCAGTTTAGAAATAGTCTTTTTGACTTACGCAATTTCAATCTTATTTCTGTTCCTTGGATTGGCTCTTAGACTCTAAAGAAATGGTGAGTTTTAGTTATTTTTTGAATGATTTGTGTGTTCATATGTCTTTCTTTTAGCAAATCAAAGATTATAAACTGTAATTGGTAATTAAATTCCCTTATTCTTATTCAAAATGAAGTGATTTTTAATTAAAAATCTTGTCTTTTTAACCAATTAACTGTTCAGGGTTTAACTTAGGGTTTTAAGAGTAGTAATTATATAAAATTTCTATTGATTGTTTTTTTTTTTGTTTGCTGTCAAATTTCGCAACTTGATCGCCTGCCCATTAAAGGGTGCTTTCCATTTTCACTGGGTCCTTTTGGGATCTCCTGTTCTTGTGTTTCATATTTTACTGGCAGTTTTGAACACCCTTCTGATAGTAATAGCAGTCTGAGTTGATTTAGCTTCCTCTTGTTTTGGATTACAATTCCACTTGCTAAACGTTTGTTAGTTAAAGTGAAGATCTTTTGCTTGTTGCTCAAATGGTTTACTTCATTGAGTCTTGGATTTGTATTAGCTTCATCTTTCTTCTCTGATAGGTGGCACTTTAGTTGTTGTTTTATTGTATGATTGTAATTTTCGGACTTTTTTTTTCTTCTTCTTTTTTTTTTTTCACATCAGGCTGCACCGCTGATGGCAGGCAATGCAGAGGCAGCTGCCTCAAATGCTGCCAAATTTGGTTCCCAGGCTTGGCAGGCATTTAAGACAAGATCACCAGCAGTTGGGAAGGAAGCCGCTCTTGGAATCAGGTAATGTTGAACTCTTTCGCTGTGAATTAGGATGTTGTATTGGTTGTGCATGTAAGATATGCTGATCTTAGATGCATTACCGGTGAGAATGTTAAAATTGTTTGTAATATGGAAAAAGTTTAATTGAAATTTGAGTACTAGCAACATATATTTTGTTTTGTAAACTTTACATTATTTTATGTCATTTTAGAATAATATGAACCTTGTAGCTCTAATGGCACTCATTTTACTTTCGTGGGCGCACTAATAATAGTGTTTATCAGAAAGTATTGAAGGGTATTGACAGCTAAGTCACCTGCAGTTATATTGGAGTTCATTTAGCTGCCACATTAGGACTTACGAATGATGAAACACTGTTGATGATTTTGGTTTTAGTAAATGCTGTTCAAAGAAACGAAACATCCTTTCAAAAAGTCTATACTTGCCTTTAGTTTTGTCAATCCACTGCTGTGAAATTTTATAGTTCAATAGTTATTTAGAATGGTAAAGGAAAGGAACTACTATTACCGACAATCCAACATATGACTCAACATTTTTAATGTGCCTTTTTTTTATCAAACCATGCATTTGGTTTCTTGTAAAGTCAAAATGAAGCTTAAATGGAGTTCAGAAGAAATTGGAACTTTGCTCATATCGATGCTGCTTGACCATGCTCAAGCTTTTGTTTGTTGCCCTTCCCAAATCCAATGATTTCTATTCTCATACTTAAATAAAATGAATGCAGAAATTTAATTTCTCCTCTTACTTGTATACAATATCATAAATTGGGATGCTTATAACTCATCAACTTGGTATGCTTGAAGCTCTGTTGGTATTCTGTAATGGGAGATGCTTTTGTTTCATCCTTTGCAATACAGTGAGCATAATGACTTGTGAGGTTGGAATTCTTGCTTATAGTTCCACATTCCTAATCACTATTCACTAGTACTCTACTCAACCTGCCTGATTGGGTGGTGAAGCTTGTTGGCAGTTTTGTCTCAGAACTGAATTAGATGGATGCGAACTCTAGTTGCTTGTCATCCTTAGTATCATATTCTGACCAACAGTGCTTGATATATTGTGTGAATGGTTGTCCAGAGGGCGACTTTCATATAAATTTCTCTTGTAATATTAACAAGTTTTTTTCTTGGGTATAAAATGTTGATGGCTATAGCTGAGCCAGCAATACTAAAAAGTTATGTAGGTGCTTTCTTTTTCTTATTAAAAAGAAATGTGTGGATACTTTCTTTTGTGCCCCATCACTTGTATGCATCTCCAAAGTTCTGCTATTTCCCTTGGTGATTCTTGCTGTGGTACTATTTATAATGTTGTTATTATTATATTTTTTGGTCAGGGAACGTGCTCCAACAGTTAAGGAAGTAAAGGGAGCTCCTAAACAACTGACTTCAAATGTAGGAAAGACTGCTGGTAGGAATTCTGCAGGGCGTATTACAATTTTTCACCGAGGAGGTGGAGCAAAGAGATTGTATCGAATAATTGATATGAAACGAAGCACATCATCTATGGGCGTTATAGAAAGGATAGAGTATGACCCAAATCGGTCCTCTCGTATTGCTCTAGTACGTTGGGTTGAGGGTGCACATGAACACTCCCAGAAGAAGTGCAAGGCAATTGAGAAGGAGTTTGTCCCACCACAGAAGATTCCTGAACCCATTGCAACTCCTACTCTTGGTCGGTTTTCACTGGCTTCACTGTCTAGGGAAGTAAATCAAACAAATGCATCTTTCTCCCCTCCTAGACGTGCAGCTACTTATGTAGCAGTTGGCCCTCAAACTGCAGTACCTCCTGGATTAAAGAGCGTGTCTATTACTAGCAGCTCAGAAAGCAAAAAAACTTGTGCGAGGGATGTGTTTTTGTCTGCCTTTTCCACTTCAAGAGAAAAGAGAGAACCTGCACCTTTTGCCCTCAGCAATTCTCTTAGTATTCCGAGGATAGCAGTGGCTGGGGCAAAGCCTGCCTTTTTTGTTCAACAAATAAGAGGGAAAGATGAAGGGAAGAGCACTTTCTCCCTTGGTGAGATCCAGAAGTGGAACGCTCAGAGTATGTCCTGGACAAATAGGAATAAACGTAGGGCGGCAGTTTCTTGGCAGAGTATTAGGTGGAAAAATGCTTTGGGATTTGCTGGATCCACCGACTGTAATGAACCAAACCATGAAAGCGATCATGTCACTTTGCCTGAAGGTGATGCTCGTAAACCATCTAGCTAGAGGCAGAAGCTGTAGTCACCATGTTGCTTCAGATGAAAACCAAAGGAAGGTGGTCAGTCTTCATTTTGACATCAGACTCTGATCCATTAGGAAAGGTCATTCTGCACCAGCAATGGAGTTGGGTTTAGGAGTAAAATGCTTCAAATAGTAGTTGCAAGTAATAATGTGAAGCGACTTTGCCAAATTGATTTCCTAGTAACCGATAAGAAAATCTGATGATTTCCTGTTTATGAATGTGTGCTCTGGTGAGAAAAACGCGACAACTTGACATAGGTTTTTGGATGTCAAGTAGAGTGACATGAAAAATTTTGATGGTGATGGTTTTGTATGCCACAGGTTCATTTTCTTGTTCATTCTTTCCGTTTTACTTATTTGAGATGGCTAAGTTGCTCACTACAGCATAGGTCTTACATGCAACCATTGTTCATTTCCCCATTTATAATTATAGGACATAAAATCTTTCATTGCAGTGATTGTTCGTTCATTTTGGAGATAATATCAGCAACAGCAAGCATGCATTAATATGCTGGATGGGTGAATTAAATAATTATTATTTATAGGTATGGACCATTAATGATAAAATTTTGGCCATTTAATGATAAAAAAAAAAAAAAAAAAAAAAAAACAGATCCTTTTACATATTTTAAATTTTACCTTGGACAAAATTTGGCTTGGGTGACAAGACAAGTATTTCTTGAGGAAAAGGAATAGAGTTCCTAGTTTCATGCTTCTCCAGTTCTCCTTTTTACATTTGCATGTATCATAATCGTCTACTATTTATTTATTTACTATTTTAATCAGAGCTATTTTAATTAGAGCATGTAATATTAAGTGTAATAAAAAAAATCAGTTCCTTATTGTATCATTTATTTAATCTATTTGCCTATTATAACTTATCAATACTTTCGATTGCAATATGTAAATTCATTCTATGTTTCAAATAACGAGAAATTATTAGAAGATATTCCTTATGTTCCATAAGTGGAGTGAATTTTAGAAACAAAATAAGAAAAAATAGTTTTTGAGTAACATGAATTTTTTAAAAATACTCCTACTATAAAACAATTAATAATGTGTTGCAATTTCTAACTAGTGATAATTAAATTAATTAATTAGAGATATTATAGATATTTTATAGGATAATTAAAAAGCAGATTATAATTTTAAAACACCAAAAATACTAAAATGGTCAAGAAGGAATACATTAACTTTTATATCTTATATTTTAACATTTTTTTTATCAAAATCGAATCTAAAAAAATGATAAATTTTAAAATTAGTTTAAAATAAATTAGAGATATCGAATGCTTTTTCCAATACATAATAATTTTTGTAAATATATTTCCAAATTAATAAAGATGAAACAAAAATTAATAAAAATAAAAATTTACAGTATAAAAAACAACAGCAACACGTTTCTAATAAAGACGGTAGCGAGGGATATAAAAACTGCGATCTTTCAAAAGAAACCCCATAATAAAGGCGGCTGTCTGAGCTTCGTTTCTTCTTCTTCTTCAAGGTTCTCTCTTTGGACATCTATCTCATCACCTCACAGATATGGTTAGTTGGATTTTTCAAGGTTTTCTTGTTGCCCAATTATTTTATCCTTCAAATTTTTATTATAGGACTATTACAATTGATTCTTCAATAGTAAAGTTTGTTTCTTTCTGATCAATTATGCCTTTATTTTCAATTTCTAGGTTTTGGGTTCACGTGTTTGATTGGTTTGATAATAGTTAATTAAACAAAACAATTTTTCGCTATTAAAAAAGATCTGGGTTTTGTTTATTTTATGGCCTCTTACTACTATGTTGTTATAATTGATCCTTAATGTTATAGAGGTTAGGGGTTGTGAGTGAAGTGTAGTGTATTGATGTTGCAAAAGAAGGACAAAAATAATGGTTAACTGAAATGTGTATCAGGTTGCGGCATTTGTAGCTGGTGCTGCGGTTGCTGCCGCTGCCTATGCTGGCAGATATGCGGTTCAGGCTTGGAATGCATACAAGGCAGCACCTAGATTACGCAGATTTTATGACGGCGGTTTTCAATCTGCCATGACAAGGAGGGAAGCAGCCTTAATACTTGGAATCAGGTAATGTTGACGTCTTTACTGTTGATAGGCATTTTGTAACTTTTGTTCTTTGAGATGTACAACAATTATACCATGCTCTTGGATAGTGGATTTTAATTCATACAAATATGTTGAATGGTGTGTTTTAACATTGGTAACCTAACTCTTGCGTTTCGGGAATCGTTGCATAGCTGTAAATGGAATTTACCAATTACTCTGGATGCTGTTGATTTATTATTTGCAATTGATCAAGCATTTTGTCCTTTGAACCTGGAGAGACCGAGTTTATTGTTATCACATAAAATTCTGATCTAAAATAGTGTTATGTAGATCTGCTAGATTAGCTGGTGAAGCTTGTGGGTAGTTGAACCAGAGATGAGAGGTCAAATGACATAAGCCTTCCTGTCAAAAGAGGAGGGCTAAGTTTTTGCCTAGTGAGTGAGTTGATTGCTTTGTTCACCAGATGCAAATTCAATATGAGATGTTTAAGTTGCATAATCATGCCACACATTATTCGTCTCCTCAATTTTACATTTTTATTGGTAATTCATGACAGTTGTTTTTGCTCCACAGGGAAAAAACTCCATATGATAAGGTTAAGGAAGCACATAGGAGAATGATGGTCGCAAACCATCCAGATGCAGGTGGTAGCCATTACCTAGCTTCTAAAATAAATGAGGCGAAAGATATCTTGCTTGGAAAAGTTATGGGTGGCGGGTCTGCATTTTGACACTATTGAATTTTTCCCTTCCAACTACATCAGAAGCTGCCGCTAGAAATTTGAGGGTCAAGCATCAATCTGTTACAATAAGTGCCACAATAGGAGCCGAAAGATATCTTGAATGCTCCACATTAATTTACTCGAATAGAATATAGATTTTTCGTATTTCGAAATTCACTGAATTATTGTTGTACCAATTGATTTTTGTGTAGAGGTGTCTTTTTTCTTGATTGGAATTGTAGCTTCAAACTCAATTCTACATCTTTTACTACTAATCCTTAGCTTTAATATTTCTTAATATTGTAATTTCTGTTTTAGATTTATGCGAGCACTGTCATTCTCAGGGTAAAGCTCGTCTAGGATTCTCCCTGATTTGTGAGACTGAACTTTACTATATAAAATATACAACTACGAAGCGACTTTCTAGCAATGATGATTCTTGATAATAACCAAAGAGATTGTACTTCCCTAATCCCTAGTTGTTGAACGATTTTTCCTATACACATGCTCTCACTTTATTGAACAAAACATGTGCGCATGGCGCTGTTATTAGACCAAATCTCTTTAGTTTCAGATGGGATTCAAGCAAGGGAAAAAAAATAAATTATAAGCTGTCTGCTTTAACAAGCAATCTGTCAAAATGCATTGCAAAAACAACTTTTTCTACCACTGACCAAAAAATTGTGATAAACATTACTTAGAACTCCTGATGATCCACTGGTACAGTTCTACTAGAATAAAAATCATGAGTAAATTACATCCCGTTTTGGACCAGAACTCAACCGTGGACTAATAATGCTCACAAACTGGAAGAAGATGATAGTTGTCATAAAAGAATGCTGTCCTCCAGTCTTTATACAGGTAGAGGAAAAATTAAAGGCGAATCATAAAGACTAATCAGCATCCACCTAAATAAAGAAATGAAAAATCTTCATTGAGATTTGAAGCTTTTCTCTTTTCATCTCTTTCCTCAACCTACCCTCCAAAAATTTGGGACGAAAATGCCTCAGAATTTCATTGCATGCTCCACTTAGCTTAGGAGCAACTATGACTGTGATATTTACAACAGAAATTAGCAAAAAGAGCAAGTTTATCTATGGTCAGGATCATTATCCAGTAGCAGAATCAGTAACTGGTGATACTTCTTCCACGTCTGCTTCCAACGAAGTTTCTTCAATTTCTACTGCCTTGTTAAGAGGACCCAAGGCATCCCCAAAAAGAGTAGATAATATCTGTCTATGGCAATCATCACAAAAATAGAAAAAGGAAAAATGTCCTTCATTTGGAAGATTATGTAATACGGCGCCAGGTAGAACCCGGCTTATATAGTCTGTCATTGATGGTGGTGCTACTCGGTCATCCATCCCCTATCCAAAATCAATAAAAAAAATTGAAATTAGGAAGGACCCTTTTGTAGATTATGCAACAATTTGATATTATACTATAAAAAATTCAGAAACAAACAAGAGGCATTACTAATATAAAGTAGAGAAGGCAATATGAGGTTTTGAAGCCTTTTCTGGACAACCAATTTGATACCTGTTCTCTAAGGGAAGGAAAAAGGGGGAAGAGAGAGATGGAGAAGAGCTCTACCCTATATCTTTACTGCAAAGTACACTCCACAAAAAATTGCATATGAATGATTACATTGGTGCAATGTTTCCAACAAACAGAATGTTTTGCTTTAGTAGTCTCAAATATCACATTTCTAAGAAAGTAAATGCCCTTGCACAGCAATAAATAAAGGAGAGCAAAATCTGATCCTCTTGTGACATTAAATTGTGACTTAGCATGCCAAATAAATTTTTGTACTCCTATCAATATATTATGCTGCCATAAGTGAACTATAAAGCAGGCCAGCAATAATCAAAGAAAGAAGACATGTCCAAACCTGCCATATGTGTATTGGGCCAAGAAATCCAGCCAGTTCACATTCTGCTTGATTGTACATGGATTTAAGCCAAAGAAGAATGCCTTTTTTTTGACATTTCCTCCGCACATGAAGATCTGCCAAGCTGAAACCCCAGTTAGATACCTGTAGTACAGCTTCCTCAGTGAATGGTTTTGCACTCCTTTGACGAATTGATTCCTCAACATCCCTATGCCAAAATTCCTCAAATGTTGGCTTCTCAATCAGAATTTCATCCTGAATGCATGCATAGCTTTCGTTATACAGGTGATAACCATAGTATGTGTTTTATAACCTGTGAAGACATCACACTTATAGCGAAATAAACTTTCAAATGACTTGAAACTTGAAGTCAAAGTATAAGCTTTTCCAGGACATAGTTAAAATTATCATCATAATAGATGAATGTGACATCAAAACAGTTCACGATTGGAGATGCAGCTGGAAGTTTTGACAGGCTTTAATCCTTATTGAAGCGATTCAAGATAAGAAACTAACCTTCCTCCCAAGTGACTGAGACATCCACTCATCGATTCGACCATGAAAACCAGATAGAAAGCTTCTATGATAAAAAGAAGAGAGAAATTTTGGAAATTTCTTAGCAAGAAAGTACATCAGTCTCCTTTTTGACGACCAGTGCTCCCATGTTCTTCTCTTCTCTTCCTTTGTCGTGCTCAGCTCATATGGATTGATTAGTGGGGAAATCATAGCTGCACCTGCAAATTCAATTGAGATAATTCACATGCAAAGTTAATAGCACATCATTTGGAATCAATATCATGCATAATAATTTGCTACCAGCATTCTGCATCACATATAAAAACACTAGTTCATATTTTAATCGCAATACAAGAGAAAGTTAAGTATTTGCCAGGCCTTAAAATAGACTCCTATCAACTTTGGGAAACTGTCCATATTTATCTATAACAATAATTCAGAAAAAAGGATATACCAGCAATTCTGTCAGGAATGTATTTAAGAGCAGCCCAAGCATGCATGGTCCCACTTGAGTGACCCAGAACCCAAAACTTGCCATTGACACCAACTGCATTTGCTAGTTGGAGCATATCCAGTGCAGATGAATTAAGATTTCTACTGGGATGAGGATCACTCTCTCCAAAACCAGGAAGATCATAAGTGACCAAGCGAACACCGAACTCTTGAAGCAGAGATCTTTTAACTCCAGGAATGCCTTCAATGGGGAAAAAAAGTTAAACCACAATCACTAAAAAAAAAAAATAAACTATCATCCAAGAACCTAATAAGTAAGTGCTCTGTCTATGTATACATATAACCACCTGCAAGTCGAGAAGAAAGAAAAGAATGTGGAGCAATGATGTTGAATCTTGCTCTATCAGCAGGCACACCATTTTCATTATAAGCCAGATGTCTGCCATCAGGAAGGAGTATCTTATTGGCACTAGGAGGATGTACATGCATTCTCTTAACTGGTGATACTGAGCTATCATATATGCCATTATTTACACTTAGTGCTGCATGTCAAATCGAAAAAGAAAAGAAAAAAAAAACCCACATAAATTAGCAAATTAATATTCAACTCAGCAGTTGTTTCTTCAACAGTAGTGAAATTGTAAAATATATACCAGCAAGAGCAAGAATGGAAACGAAGAAAATGACAGGCCAAGCGTGAGCAGGATCCCGATCCTCAGGCAACAAATCATTCAAAAACTGGAAGCGGTTAGATAGCCTAGCCATTGGCTTGCCTAATTTTTGAACTAAAAAAGAATCTTCAGTGATTAAAGTCTGTTCCACAATCTCTTTACATCCTTTCCCCAAGTCTATTACCAGTTCTCCCCATGACTTCATGAACCCCGTCACTTGCTCTTTTAAAGTCTCTGTTTTGATTTCCGGTGAAGGCATTCCCATTGATTGACTCTCGCCGGCGGTGGTGGAGTAGAGAGTTCTGGTATTCTCTACTAGACTGGCTAACTCCTCTGTCCACGTGTTTCCTCCTCTGATCAACACCTCCGCCATTGTCGCTAGTAAGTGTCTCCTTTCCTTTCCTTTCCTTTCACACTTTATTGTATCTATATACTATGGAAGTGACTTTAGAAGCGTGAATTTTAAGTTTGGTTTTTTAATTGACTAAAAAAGAAAAGAAAAACCCTTACCGACCACTTTGATGACACAGAAACCGTTGGCTCTGACGAAAATCTGATCTATTATTTTTAAAATTTTCTTTTTTTAGTGCTAATCTTATCAAGTCTACTGTTTAGGTAATCTTTTTATAGTCAGTGACGGTGGGGATTGTGACACGTAGGTTTTAAGCGCCGGCGTGCGTGGAGCTTACGGTGGCTAATTACCGGGAAAGCATAGAGAGATGACGTGTCGGTGAAAGAGGAAGGATAGTAGGAGTAGTAGTACCATTGCCATGTGCGCTGGGAGTGTCTTTTTGCTTTACGGAGTTCACGAGCTTTGTTTTAGTTAGTTACTGTATGTAGGAATTGAACTGTTGGTAGTACTAACGAAACTACTAACTACTGTAATAACCGGTCCAAAAATCACCAAATTGAGCCGGACCCTTTGTGCCCCACTGTATCAGCCCAATAAAACTCAATTAATAATCCACTCAACGACCTAACCCAATACTTAATTTCCATGCCTCGGAACGGGTCTCGTCGGTGGTGTGTCAAGGAGGTATGCTTACAACGTGTTTGATAAAATAACTCAATGATATTTGCTTTAGATAGATCACTTGTGCATACCTGCCCCGACTTCACCTCAGCCCGTTTTCATTCGTGATCGATAACCCTTTCGCTCCCTTGGGGGCTATAAATTTTGATGTCTACTGCATGATAGTTTCTAGAGATATTCTATTTCGTAATTTATTCATCAAGTTTGTGTTTTTTTTTT
>CANYLF010822153.1:0-13773 GCA_948193215.1 Bocquillonia castaneifolia
GGCAAACAAGGCATCAGGTGCTGCCAAGCCATAAGTCTACACAAATAAACAAAGGCAGTAAAAACTGCCAGGTCATAAGTCTATGCATATGACAAAGGCAAAAGGGTCCAAACGCCGCTATACGTTGAGATCATATAATAAGCAAAGCCAAAAGGCCATAAGATACGCAAGAAAAGAAAAGAGTGTAAGGAAAGAAGTGACATTCAATAAAAGAACAAAAACGGTAAGGCATAAAGAAATGAACATAACCAAATTTCATAAACTGCTGAGCGGATCAAAAACATAAAATATATTAAGTCAGGAAACTGCTCAAATAATTAATGGTTTCACAATAAAAGACATTGTTCTAAAAAAGCAATTACATTTACAAAGAAATATCAATCCACCACAAGGGTTTCGTGGCTTTCACCTTCTTGCTCTCTAGGTGCTCCACTGCTGGGACCGACGCTGGTGCCAATGGCTAAAGGGACCTGGTTTAGGGGAGTCGGTTCAAGTACCGTAGTAGAATTTTCACCTTGTTCAACCACTCTTTCGATAGGTGGCAGGACATCATTATCACCAGTCCCTTCGTTGGGAAAATCAAACTCCTCATCCAGCCCATCTGTACAATTTTTCCAAACTTTGCCTGCCAAGGAAATATCATCTATCCCATCTATACAATCATCAGCAAAGTTTGGCTTCCTCATATCATCAAGATGGAGAGCAGGATTCTAGAGCTTTTGGTGAATAGCTTTAGCGCACGCCCTGGCAAAGGCAGATAAAACCCGCCCTGTAACAGCAACTGTAGCCTACCGCTCTTTCTTTATTGTATCATGAAGGTCATCCCTCACAGTAGTCAGATCCTGTACGGAATCCTTCAGCGAGGCTATCTCAATGGCAGCGAGCTTATTATCCTCCTCCAACTTTCCGCAATTTTGGCGGATCTCAAAAATTTCAGTTAAAAGTTTTTTATTAACTTCCTCTTTATCCTTGAGCTCGGCTGTGCGGGAGTTGAGTTCCAGCTAGGGGTGAGCAAAAACCAAACCGAACCAGATTTTTGATTTGGTTCGGTTCACCACACCGTAATTAATTGGTTTGGATTAAGATATAAAAAAGTGTGGTTAATGGTTAATGGTTTGGTTTCTATAGGTTGAAAACCGAACCACCTGAATTAACCGAATTTCAAAACGTCGTTTTAATACTATATATATATGTGTGTGTGTGTGTATGTATATGTATGTATATATGTGTATGTGTATCATGAAGAAAATGTTTAGGTTTAGTTTAGAGTATTATTTTGGTTATGTATGTTATATATAAATATTGGACTTATCTATATATTATACAATGAATTTCATATCTAATTCAATTAATGTTTATTTTTTAAACTTTGATCTAATAAAGTTAAAATTTAATGGGCTTAATTCAATGATCCAACAGATTAACCGAATCGTTTTAACCAAATAAAACCGAAATTTTTGGTTAACTAAACCATTGGTTGCTTACTTATTATGGTGTGGTTTGATTTTTAAAAAGATATGTAATTAACCGAACGGTTTTGATTATATTTTAGTCGAACCGAACTGAACCGCTCTGCGCTCTCCCCTACTTCTGACGACTATCAGTAGCACCGACAGTGATGGTAGGGGACGGCAGTGGCAGGGGAAGAACGGAACTGCTATGAGGAAGAGGGAGGAGGGAAGAAGAGAAAGGAAGGAGAAAAGAAAAGAGAGGGAAGGGAAAAAGGAAAAGACGCTCTGTTTTTTAATGATCGAATTTTAGCGACTAAATAGTTTTAGTCGCTATTTAGCCGCTATATTTTAAATGGCGTGGCAGTACTCCTAAGTAGCGACTAATTGCAGACTAAACATTTACTCGCTACATTTTTCATTTTCCTATTAATATATTTTTTTTTGCGACTAAATATTTTAGTCGCTATCTAGACATTTTTTAGTGGCTATTTCTTGGCGCCATTTTGGCAACTAAATAGAGACTAAAATTTTTAGTCTCTAAATTTAGTCTCAATTTAGTCGCCATTTGGTCGCTAAATACCATTCCATCCATTAGTCTCTGTTTAGTCGTTATTTAGTCTCCAAATAGCGACTAAATAATTTAGTCACTAAATTTAGTTGCTAATTCGCGTTATTTTAGTAGTGAATGTCACGGTCCCAGCCGTTGGAAAGAGGATTATATGTCAGACACTTTGTGTCGGGGTATAATCAACCACAAACTAGAGGAGATGGAGGGTATTTTGATGCTAGATAGTTATCGCCGGCGGTCCTACCACAGATCCCTCGTGCTGGATGGGGAGAAAATTGAGCTCGGGAGGCAGCTGTCGGAACTTCAAACCCAGCTTCAAGCAGCGAATGCTGCTTTGCCTAGCCTTGAGAAAATCAGGCTGAAAATGAGGATTTGAAGAAACAACTAGCTGCTTCTCAACAAGAAGTGGAGGACTCGAACCGCCGCCTTGCTCCCATTGTTGACAGTTTAGGGGTGGCGGTGCTTGATAAAGGTATTCAGCCAGCTCAATTTGCTGTTGAGGGTCCCCACACTTCGCTGCTTCAGATAGAGCTTGCACGTTTCCATCAAGAGACTGAAGATTATCGAGCTAAACTTGCCCGCGATAATGGAGAGCTGAGAGCTGAGAGTTTGTCTTTATATGGCAAGCGACTGAAAGATCTTTGTTGGGCTAAGTTTCCAGGTGATGATTTTTCTTTTTTCTCAGAGGTAAATAAGCTCTCTGTAATCTAGGAATGTGGTGAGAGGATTGCGAGGCGGAATCAAGAAAAATAATTTCCCTGTAATCATGTATATCTTTGATGTATTAATTAATAAAACTTATTTGTTTTTTTGGTCCTGGATGTTTTGATTTTTCCCCCTTTTTGCATTTCTAACTCTTGGGCTGTTCGTGTCCTTTCACTTGCTTCCTTGACGTGGTGCAATTCTATCCTTGGGGTAGTTGTAACATTTTTTCCCTCTGCACGTTCCCCCATTACAGCATTAAATGCGGTGGGCGTTTTTACTGTAATACCCTCTTGCTCCTTTGGGAGCTGAAACATTGGTATGGGTTTTTTTAGGGCAGAGGAGTAGTATATATAGTGGCATTTCATTAGTAACTTTTCTTTACTTTTGTGATTTTTGATTTTGATTTTGGAGTGATTTCTTCAGCCTTAACTAGAAGATCATTGCCTGTAATCGTTCAGCATATTTTCTGCGTTTGGTAAGTTCTAATGGCTGAGAGTGTCTAGGGATTATTCTAGGTTGTCTGGTAGTGGTGGCAGTGGTGGTGGTCCCCCTGAGTCTTCGCAGACTGAAAGAGCCATTAATCCTCAGGACTTAACTCTTGTTAGGCATGTTGCTTCTGTTGTAAATGTCATGGCCACGGGAAGGGGAGTTCTGGCTATTCGGACTGGTGAAGCAAGTGGAGCTATACCCTTGCAGACTACCAGGGAGGCACTTATAGCATCTTGAGAGCCCGATACTGATTTTGGGGTAGTTTCCGTTATGGACAAGGATATGGTTGTCAATGCCGGTCCTCCTATAGAGTCCTTTGCCTAGCATAGAAGCTGTATCAGCGGGGCTGAGCTACAAACTCATGGGTGTTGTTTTGGTGCCGGCTTCGAGCTATTCACTCTAAGTAATCGTTGTTCATACTTGGATACTTATAAGCCGGGGTCGACGGTTGTGGCGGTGGAACATTTGGAAGGTGCTCTACGCTTTCCTTTAGACCATATTTTCATCGATTTATATGTTACATACAAATTTCCTATCAGTCAGCTTCACCCCAACTCCATCTGCCAGATTTGTGTTCCAAAATTCTTCGTAGGGCCAGTTGCTCACTGACTCTCAGTCATCTTCGGTCATATTTTGTCCTAACTAAGAGGTTGGGGATCTCCCGTTTTATGCTTTTAACAGCCAGAACTCGTCGGGCTTGTATTGGGAATCTGCCGGAATCTATAAAGACTCTCGGTTTGAATTTCCTCCGGGTAAAACATTCATCTTTGAAGGATCTGCCTTCGAGGTGGAACTTTATGGATTCAGCGTCCTTTGCCATGCTCTCCCCTGTGCCCGACAAATCATCTCTTGATGAGAAATTTGCACAGAAGCTGTTGGAGGGACTTGCCACCGCCACCACTACCGGTCATAGGTTGAATGCCAAATACTTCATCAGGTCATACCTGAGGGGTCGTAGGGGAGGGTCGCTTTGATGGCTTGACCTCCAACTTAACCGATCAAGGTTGGTGTCTTGAGTTGCTATGGGTGAGGTTTTTCGGTTCTATTTTTATTTTTTGCTAACCTTGCTTGTTACTGCTATTTCTGTGTTTCTTTTGTAGCGGTGAATGCCAAGGATTTCAACTTCTTAAAGGACTTGATGAGCGAAGTTGATGCTACCAAGTCGATCAGGCAGGAAAAGGAGATTGCGGACAACTATGATCCTCTGCGTGATGATGATGTTACCTCCTGTGCTCCTGCCGACACCGACAAGAGGAAAGGAGGAGATCAGGCTGGTGAGCAGCCTGTGAAGAGGAGGAAGAAAGGGGGAAAAAGGAGGAGAAAGGTGACTGGGAGAAAAGCGTGGAGTCTCCCAAAGACCGGAAGAATAGTGTGCAGTCTCCTGGTAAGATTGATCAGCAGCGATATGGAGCCATCGAGCTTTTAGACAGTGAGTTGATCTTACTGCTACTAAGCAGATGAGTCTTCCGATTGGTCCATTGTAGTCTGTTGAATTTCACATCCATGACTACTTCAGGAGACTTCCTAGTGAGTATCTGCTTTTGGGTGATTCCAATTATTTATGTTTATGTTATTGTTTAATCAGCGTCTGCTTTACAGATAATGAGCTTCTGGATTCAATGAAGATGTATCAAGACTATGCCAAAATAATGGGCGTTCTTCATAACCAGAAGAACGTGTCCCATATCCGCTTCCAAAGGGCATACGATGACTTATTAGCACGGGAGGAAGAGGCTCAGCGATCTTTAAGAAGCTGCGATGATCAGATATAGTGCTTAACGAAGGACCTGGAATCCTCTGAAGCCAAGAAGAAGGCCTTAGCCATTCAGGTGTGAGATCTTTAGCAGAGGCTGGATCATTCTAAGAGTTCCCTTACTGCCAAGAGGAAGTACTGTCCTGAGACCACTCAAGACACCATAGCTTGTATCTAGGCGCAAGAAAACAAGATCTGGGAGCTTGGGAGAATGATGGTTCTGAGTCTGACTCAGACTATGATGGAGGTAAAAAGGCGTTATTTGCAAAGGCATCCTGGCCAACCTGTCAATGCTGCAGACTTCTTGGACGTTCAATTTGCTCAACTTGTAGATCATATAACTGTCGATCTTGAAACTGCCAAGAAAAAGGCCTCAGAGTCTAGTGAATTTCCTGTTCAGCTTCCTTCTTGGCGTAAGCGTTCTCTTCCGTCTACTCCTTCTTCCCATACTAGGGAAAATCCTGCCTCTTGATGCCCTGCTTCCAATTTTAGGCTCATTTTTTGAATAGATATCCCCTGTTTCCTTTAATACCATCCACCCTTTGGCGTGATCAATTATGGCGTCAGCAGTATCATTTTGAGAAGCCTTGGTTACAATACTCTCCTCACTTGTGACAATTTAGGTGTATTAGCATGATCAATTATTGTGTCAACTTATTTTGTCTCTTCATATCGTGAATGGTGTTCTCTTTCTTGGGTATAGCGGCTTCCTTACCTTGGACCTTAGCTGCTTTGTTTTGGATTTGTTACTTTGGGTACCGACAGAACTTTTGGATGTTTGGAGGCTGTTTCGTGCATTGAGGATGGCTAGATTTTGCCAACCTTGTCTTTTCATAGCTAGTTATGGGGGTTTTTCTTGTATTTATCTGCTTTTCAGTTAGCTGCTTATTATCTTGGCTAACTCATATTGTAATTTTCATAGAAAAATATTAATACATTGCAATTTCTTCAGTGTTTCTTTTATATTATTGCGAATGGCTATTTTATTTTGTCTTTTATTTTCGTGACTTTTTCTGTGATTGTCTCAGCTAAGATGCATTATAGTGTTCTTTGTTTATATCGCCTGACATTCTATCAGAAAATTCTGAGGCGTTACATTTTTACGCTTGCTTTTGTTGAATCGAGCAAAGCTCCCTTCAATGAAGTTTTGAACCATGTAGAGGCTTCGTTGTTGCTTGTTTCAGGCTCACTTGTCATGAGAAGGGTAAGATTCCAGTTAGAGAGGTTTTTAGCCTCTTAGGGGCTAAGTTATTGTCCGTTTCAGACTCACTTGCCATGAGACGGGTGAGGTTCCTATCAGAGAGGTTTTGGACCTCTTAGGGGCTAAGTTATTGTTCGTTTCAGACTCACTTGCCATGAGACGGGTAAGGTTCCCATTAGAGAGGTTTTGGGCCTCTTAGGGGCTAATTTATTATCCGTTTCAGACTCACTTGCCAGGAGACGGGTATGGTTCCCGTTAAAGAGGTTTTGGGCCTCTTAGGGGCTAAGTTTATTGTCCGTTTCAGACTCACTTTCCAGGAGATGGGTAAGGTTCCCATTAGATAGGTTTTGGGCTTCTTAGGGGCTAAGTTTATTGTTCGTTTTAGACTCACTTGCCAGAAGATGGGTAAGGTTCCCGTTAAAGAGGTTTTGGGCCTCTTAAAGGCTAAGTTATTGTCCGTTTCAGACTCACTTTCCAGGAGATGGGTAAGGTTCCCGTTAGAGAGGTTTTGGGCCTCTTAGGGGCTAAGTTATTGTCTGTTTCAGACTTACTTGCCAGGAGACAGGTAAGGTTCCTGTTAGAGAGGTTTTGGGCCGCTTAGGGGCTAAGTTTATTATCAATTTAAGACTCACTTACAAGAAGACGGGTAAGGTTCCCGTTAGAGAGGTTTTGGGCCTCTTAGGGGTTAAGTTTATTATTCATTTCGGAGTCACTTGCTAGGAGACGGGTAAGGTTCCTATTAGAGAGGTTTTGGGCCTCTTAAGGGCTAAGTTATTGTCCATTTCAGACTCACTTGCCAGGAGATGGGTAAGGTTCCCGTTATTGAGGTTTTGGGCCTCTTAGGGGCTAAGTTATTGTTCATTTCAGACTCACTTGCCAGGAGACAGGTAAGGTTCCCATTAGAGAGGTTTTGGGCCCCTTAGGGGCTAAGTTATTGTCCATTTCAGACTCAATTGTCCCGTTAGAGATGCTTAAGTAGTAAGGAGAGACATTTACTAAAATAGTGCTCTTTATTAATTCAGTGTTGGAGAAAATACATGCTACTGATAATATTTTTTGAGATGTTGCACATTCTAGGCTCTTGGTAATAAGGTGCCATCCATATTTGCCAACCAATAAGCGACATTCCCCATAACTCTTGAAATTTGGTAGGGACCTTCCCAATTACATTGGAGCTTTCGACACCTGCATTACCCCTACCGATTTCAGCATTTCTCAGTACTAGCTCTCCTTCTTTGAACTCTCTCAGCTTAACTCTTTTGTTATGATACGTGGCGGCCTGTAAGCTTCAGCTCTTGCTGCAGCAGTTTGTCTTCTCTTGGCTAGCATCTCTTTACAAATCATGATTTATTCATCATTAGAACTAGGATCATGGTTGGCTACTCTGTAAGATGGGACTCCGAACTCAACTGGTACTACCGCTTCCATTCCATAGACCAGGCTGAATGGTGTTTCTCCCATAGCCTTTTTTGGTGTGGTTCTTTCATCCCGGAGTACGGGATAAAGCTCTTCTGCCCAGTTTCCTTTTGCTTCATCTAGCCTTTTCTTTAAGCTAATGAGGAGATTGCGGTTGGTGACTTCGGTCATGCCATTGGTTTGGGGGTACGACATAGATCCAAACTTGTGCTATATCTCCATTCTTTTATGAAAATCATGGAATCTTTAACTGTCGAATTATTTTCCAATGTCTGTGATGAGTGTGTGCGGGAGACCGAACCTTGTTATGACTTCTTTAAAGAAAAAGTCTTCTCCCTTGGCTGCTGTTATGGTTGCCACTACTTCTGCTTCAATCCATTTAGTGAAGTGATCAACTGCTACTAACAAGAACTTCTCTGTCCTGCCGCTTTGGGAAAAGGTCCGAGTATGTCCATGCCCTAAGTTGAAAAAGGCCAGGGCCTGTTGATTGATTTCCTCTCGGTTGCTGGTATATGAATCTTGTCAGCATGTCTTTGACATTTGTCACACTTTTTCACCAGCTCTTTAGCATCTTCTTCCATTGTTGGCCAGAAGTATCCTCACAGCTCTGCCTTTCTCTTGATAGTCTTGTACCCTTGATGGGTTCTGCAAATTTCTTCATGAATTTCTTCTAAGATTTGTTTCCCTTCCGTTCTAGTTGTGCATCGGCACCAAGGGTGTGATACTGACGTTCTATACAATACCCCTTTATAATAGGTGAAGTTGCTCACTTGCTTGATCAATCGGCTTGCCTCTTGAGGATCTTTTGGGACAACACCATTCTCTGAATAGTCAATAATGGGACTCATCCAGTCGTCTCTCCTTTGGATAAAGAAAACATGGGGGCTATCGACGCTTCTTTGTTGCAATTCTTCTTTCATCTCCATACTTCGGTATAGCAAGCGTCCCACTAAGGCGGATTTAGCAATCAGATCTGCTTCCTCGTTCTCACTTCTGTCAACTTGTTGGATGGCCCATTGCCCTCCATTCTTTTCTACTACTGATAATAAGTCTTTGGCTCTGGTCAAATACTTGCTTAGTGTCTCATCCTTGACTTGAAAATCTCCTGTTATTTAACTTACAACCAGTAGGGAATCACTGATTATTCTGAGATCTTCTGCCTTGACTTCTACTACTAGAGCTAATCCTGCCACCAGGGCCTCATATTCAGCTATGTTGTTTGTGACTTCAAAGTAGATCTGAGCCCCATATTTGATGATGAATTTATCTGGGCCCCTCAAGACTACACCAATCCCAGCACCATACTCATTCTTCGCTCCGTCCACCGAGAGCTTCCAAGGCTGTGCTTTGTAAGGCATAACTTCTGCCCCTCCAATACTTTTTACAATGAAATCTGCCAACACTTGAGCCTTCATTGCCTTCCTCGCTTCGTACCGGATTCCATAGTCTCTCAACTGCATTGACCATTTTACCAGTCTTCCTGACAGTTCTGTTCTTTGCATTGCTTTCCTTAGTGGTAGGTCAATTTTTACTACTACTAGATAACTTTGAAAATAATACTTCAGGCTTTCGACGGTGGTGACTAGTGCAACTGCTATTTTTTCTACCATTGGATATCGAAGCTCTGCATCTCTTAGCGCCTTGCTGACGTAATAGATGGGCATTTGCTTTGATCCTTCCTCTCGAATGAGCACCGATGCTACTGCCTCTTTACATGCCGATAGGTATAAGAACAATGTGTCGCCCGGGAAGGGCTGGCTAATCAATGGCGGTGTAGTTAGGAATCTTTTGAGATCTTCGAATGCTTGCTGGCAGTCATCTCCCCACTTAAATTGTTTGATGTTTTGAGGCTACGGTAAAAGGGCAAACACCTTTTGGCCGAGCTTGAAATGAACCTTCCCAGTGCTGTGATTCTTCCATTGAGAATCTGGACTTCCCTGATTGTTCTTAGCAACTGTATACTGATGATTGCTTGAACCTTCTTTGTGTTTGCTTCTATTCCTTTGTTTGACACCATACATCCCAGAAATTTCCCTACTGTGACACCGAAGGTGCACTTGTCTAGATTCATCTTCATATTAAAGCCTTCAAGGATATGGAATACCTTTTCCAGATCAGACGGGTGATCTTCTCTCTTCTTGCTTTTCACGATGACATCATCTATGTACACTTCTACTATCTCCCTAATGAGATCCTAGAACATGAGATTCATCAATCTTTGGTAGGTGTCCCCGCATTCTTCAGGCCGAAAGGCATAATTCTATAACAGTAGGTGCCTTTGTGAGTAATAAAGCTTATCTTCTCCTCATCTTCTTTCTTCATAGGGATCTGGTGATACCCTGAGGCCATGTCTATGAGGCTGATGAGTTCGTGACGGGCGGTATAGTCAACGAGCCTGTCAATGCTGGGCAGGGGGTAGTTGTCTTTTGGGCAGGCTTTATTGAGGTCGGTGAAGTCGACACACATTCTATATTTCCCGCTTGATTTCTTCACCATGACAACATTAGACAACCATTTTATGTATCTTACTTCTCTGATAAAACCTGTTTTCTCCAATTTGTCAACCTCCTCTGCTGCCACCTTCTCTTTCTCGGTCGACATTGGTCTTTTCTTCTGCGCTACCGGCTTGATGCTTGGATCAACCTTTAAGGCATGAGAAGCTATCGCCGGGTCAACTCCAGTGATTTTTGAGGCCAAGCTCGTAAAAAGTTTCATGTACCGCTTCAATTTATTGATGATGAGTGTTTCTAAGTCTGCTAACTTCGCTAAAATTTTGACTTCTTTCCCTTCTGCCAATTTTGCCATCTTTGTTTCTCCTACAGGTTCAATCTGTTCTTCCTCCTCGATCTTCAGTATTCCCCAATTGGGAGTGCTTCTATCGTGGCTGTTAAATAGCATGCCTTGGCTGCCTCCTGATCTCCCTTTACCACCACCACACCTGCCTTTCTTGGAATCTTCATTGTCAAGTACCAGATTGATGTTACCATTCTCGAGTCATACAGGTATGGCCTTTTGAGAATTGCATTGTATGCTAGAGGCATATCCATGACACTGAAGAGGGCTTTGATCTTCATGCTATGTGGCTGGTCTCTTCCAAATTCTACTATTAGCTCAACTACACCCATGGGATGGATGGGTACTCCACTTAGTCCTGAGACCGGTGTAGAGCAGTGCTTCATACTCAACTGGGACCCTCCCATTTATTTGTATGCCATCCATGTGATCAAATTGATGGAGCTCCCTTCGTCTATCAGTATACACTTGATAACGTAATTATCTATGATGGCCTCTACAACCAGTGTGTCACAGTGAGGTGCTTGGATATGTGCCCCATCATCAGGAGCAAAGGTGATTGCCAGGACTGAGTGATCTGACCCCTTTCTGGCGTGCTTTGTGGCATTTATACTCATGATTTTTGCTCTTGACCAATTCTTTATTACCACCGAACTTGATTCTCCACCTGTGATGACATGTACCTTCCCTAAGACGGTATTTCCTTTGAGATCGATAGTTGTTTAGGACTCCTTTGGTGGGTTTAGCGGTTGTGCTTCTTTGGCTTGGGCGGTGAACTTTCTCAAGGCTTCTGTTTCTATTAATCTTTCAATCTCCCTTTTAAACTCAAAGCAGTCTTCTGTGTCATGCCTATAATCTTCATGGAACTTACAAAAATGACTCGTGTTCCTCGACCGCTGGATCATTGGCCTAGGACGAGTGTATGGGGTCTGACTATCTTTTATCCACATGAGGACATTTGTTCAAGACTGGTTCAGGGGTGAAACTCTCCCGTCTTTCCTGGTTGTATTGGTAGGGTCTGCTGTAGGTGTTATAGGGACGGTCAGTTTGTCTGGTGGTGTGGGCCTGTTAGACTTGTATCTTTGGTGGCTTATCTTCTTTCTTTTATTTTTTCTTTACATTCGTTTCTTCTTTCTCTAATCTCCTGTAACATCTCCCGTCATCAACACTGACACATTTTTTAGCCATCAGCATTAAATCCTGATACGACGTTGAAGGCTTTAAGTAGATCTTGTCTGTCAGTCGTCCCATGGTTGTGCCCTTTCTCAGGGATTGGACTGATGTGTCAATGTTCAGGTCGTCTATCGTCGTAACTTTATTGTTGAATCTCTCCAGGTAATCTCTAAGCAACTCACTGTCCTTCTACTTGCCTTGATAAAGTTGTTCAGAACTTCTCTTCAGTGGTATGTTTGGGAAAAATCTGAGGATGAACTTTGTTGACAAATCTTTCCATGTGGTGATTTATCCAGGCGATAACTTACTATACCATTTCTGAGCCGTTCCGACCAATGTAGTCAGGAAAACTTTATAAAGGAGCTTATCGGAAGCGTTGTAAAGTTGCATGTAGTTTACAAACTTTGTGGTGTGCATTTCCGGACATCCTGTGTCGGAGAAAGAGTCAAAGGTAGGCTCTTTGAAGTTCCTCGGCAAAGGTGTGGCGAGAATTTCTGCTGTTAATGGTGAGTTTTTAGTCTGAAAAGGTTGAGGTGTTTGGGTGGCTTCCATCTTAAAATCCTCGGTCATCTTAGTCATCATAAGTCGGAGTTTGTCCTCCTCTAAGACACTGTTCCTTTGCCTTCGCTTTGTTCTACCGCTTCCTGGGTCTCCTCGTGGCATGCTTTCACGAGGAGCTTTGGACGACTCCACTTCTTTGAAGTCCTTACTAAGGCTTCGTCTTGTTCGGTTCTTTTCTTTGCCGGCATTCTTTTCTTTATCAACCTCAGGAGTAATTATCCGAGGTGTTCCTGTCTCATCAACGTTCAAGTCTACTGGTGTGACTGGAGTTTGCAGCTGTGCCATTGCCACCTGCATCTGCACTTATAGGTCTGCCATTGCTTTAGCCAGTTGTTGCCATATTGGTGGTGGTGCGATTTTCACGTGCTGTGCAGCATCCTTCTGATTATTTTGGTTGGGGTTGCTGGCAAGTGGGTCTTCTTCGATCGAGGTCGAGGCACAGTCTCTGTGTTCCATCGGTTGGATTATCTGTCGTTTCCCGGCAACGGAACCAAATGATGGAGCCGACAAGACTGTGCTGGGTTGTGGTCTAGTCTGGTAGGTGTGTGGCAGTTGAGGTAGTAGTTTGTGTTGGCCCTTGGGGCTATTGTTATGTCAGTTTTCTTGAGTCAATCCTACACAAAGAGAGAATGGTCGGACGGGACAAGTGTCCCGAGTCTCACTCTGACGCTCAAGTTAGTTGAAGGTATTTAATGTAGTAATTAATTAGCTAGAAGTTGGAATCCTTTACCTGTAGAATCTTTGAGTATTTATAGTGTTCTTGTGTACGACGTGTCATCTTGGGAACTTGCCAGGTGTCTTAGCAAAGCTGTGAGAGTGTTTAGTGTGGTTTGCTTTTGGGCTCTTGGGTCTGATCTATCAGTGAGGAATGCATATCTGCAACTGTTAGATTTTTTTGAGCATATATGCTGCAGATTACATCTGCTCCATTTTGGAGAGCTTTTTTAGGAGCAGATGCCTACAACTATTTTTACTTATAAAATTAACCTTCTTATAAAAGGTAAATTTCATAGGCTATTTTTTTAACATGAGATTCTATAATTATATTTTTTTGACAATATTAATTCTATGACTATAATTTTTAATAGATTCATAAAAATTATGTCTACTGTTGATTATTATTTTTGTAAAATTAATTATATATTTTGTAATAATTTAATGTACAATATATTTATATTATTAATTATAATTTTATAAGATTAAAAATAAATTTAAATTTCATTCAAATAATGTAGTTATTTACTAATAATAGAATTTATTATTTTATGACAATTATTATATTGATTTCATTTAATCTTTTCATAAAATTAATGTTTTAAAAATAAATTGTATTTTATTTTAAATAAAATATGTATCCATTTTAATTATTTTAGAGATTATCAGCAACAGCTTGAAAGTGTTTACCAAACACTATTATAAATCAGTTGTTTGTTATCTGCTACCAGCCATCTGCTAACAACTACCTGCTATCTGCTACTTGCTACTTGTTATCAGCTATCAGCTATCAGTTGCATAAATCAGCTGAACCAAATGGGGCCTTAAAATAGTGTCTAGTGAACATCTTCATGTTGTTGCTGATATGCTACAATATTACTAGAATAGATAAATATTTTATTTAAAATAAAAATACAATTTATTTTTAAAAACATAAGTTTTATAAAAA
>CANYLF010822154.1:0-10012 GCA_948193215.1 Bocquillonia castaneifolia
TATATATATATATATATCTCTCGGTTCTATCTTCAGTACTTCGGTTCGGTACAAAATGGTTCGATTCGATTTGATTCGGTATGGATATTTAAAAATATCCAGAACCGTACCAAATAAATTTTCGATACGGTTCGGTTCGGATAAAGTCAAACGGTCAACGGAGATTTTCGGTTGCGGTTCAGTTCGGTTCGGTTCGATTCGAAATTCTCCAGGATCCGTGCTCAACCCTACTTGTAAGGCTCTTTGATAGGATCCAAGGAGGCTCCAACAATTCTCAAGATCTTTTAAAAGGGATTGGAGGTCCAATGACAAAGTCAAGAGTTAACAAATCCAAGGTTTCCTACACAAAGGAAGTCTAAATTGCAACCTAGAGGAGATGGACCTTTTCAAGTTCTTGAAAAGATTAATGGCAATGCTTACAAATTAGACCTACTAAGTGAGTATGGAAATGTTAGTGCTACGTTCAATGTTTTCTGACTTATCTTTGTATGATGTAGGTGATTCGAGGACGAATCTTTTCCAGGAGGGAGGGAATGATAGGATCTAAGGAGGCTCCAACAATTCTCAAGATCTTTTACAAGGGATTAAAGGTCCAATGACAAGGTAAAGAGCTAACAAATCCAAGCAAGCATTGCAAGGATTAATTATGGAGATTTAAAACAAGGCAATTACCAGTGATTCTTATGCAAGTCCGTTACTAATCAATGTTCTGTGTTAGAGATGAAGAACATGAAGATTTGCCATTAAAGAGAAAATAGTAGTTAATCTCATTTTGGGCAATTAGGATACTATAATTGATAGGACGTGGTCACGCCTCAATTCGTCAGACTACAACAGATAAGACACATGGTCATGCCTTAGTAAAGACGAGCTTCTGCCTATTACAGGAATTTTTCACAATTAATTAAGTTATAGTTGTAATAGGATTTCAAACCTTTAATTATATTTGGGTTAAATTATTATTGGGTTTATTTTATTTTATTAGGGTTTATTTGTAGTTAAATCCTAATCCTTATTGGATTTGGATTTCTAGAATATGAAGGAATATCTTTTCCTTATGGGTTAGGATTTTCTATGTGCCTATATAAAGAGCCATTATTCATATGTTTATATTATAAGGTTAATCAATATTCTTTCTTTGAGTTTTTCACTTTGTGAGAATCTTTTCCTTTATTCTTTGGTTTGAACAAAGTTTGAACTTATCAAGGCAACTTGTGGCGTTCAACAATTATACTTTTAGTTTTAATCGACAAGTCTGGTTAAGGTTAAAATTACTTAAAACTTTGGTTGTAATCGATGGCTTTGGTTAAGGTCAAAGTTTCTTTTGCTTGATTCTAAGATGATCCTAGGTTTGGTTCCGCATTGATTCTGGTTTTAAAGTTTAATATACTTGAGGTTCGCATCAGTTGGTATCAGAGCTTTGGCTCTTAAATCATGTTCTATCTATCATTTAAATTTTGTTTGTATTCTATTATCTATCAAAAAAATCTTAGTTGTTTGTTTCGCGCAACTTCCTTCTCAAATTCTTTGTTTGCTCCTATTTGTAGAAGTGATGTTTGGGCTCAACACACTCCAATAATGGCGTTTGGGCTCAACGCCACTAGGGGAGTGGCGTTTGGGGCACCTAGTGGTATTGGCCCATTTTGAAGCCTAAATGTCCGAATTTCAAAATGCGTATTAGAAACAAAAATGTGCAGAACAGCCTAATCTCCCATCAAATTGAGTTTCAAGCTATTCCGACACTTGTACAGAAAGTTATGATGAAAACCGTCTGAAGTCTGGACTATTCTTAGGTTAAAATCAGTTTTTTGACTCAAAATGCGCCTTTCAAGTTTTAAAACCATTTTAAAAGCATTTACGTGTTCTGGAAAGAGCTAGTACCATTCATGCTTTTCAAGAATGAATAATCATCATTGGACCTCTAAGCCGCTTCCTCATATCTGCATCCAAAAAGTAGGTGTTAACACTTTCCGTGCATCATTGACTCAACGTCCAATAATATCAAAAACCTGATATTTTATTATTGATGCTCAGCATCAAAAATTAAGATTTGCTAACCTTTAGTTAATATTATATAGTTTTTTTATACTTTTCCTTTAATATTATTATATTTAAAATTAATTAAGCAAAACAAAAGGAGGAGAAAAGGAAACTAATAGAAAGGATGTGCAATAAGCCAAAAAGCTAGCAGCTGCTCCCATTGCATTATTGAGACAGGACCATTTCATTTCATGCCAATGAAAGCAAATAATGGTCCACTTTCTTAGTTTTATTCGTAAATATTAATTTAATGCGATTGTATTCGTCATATCAAATTTTGTTTTAGCAATATTCTAAAGTTTTTTTTGAATAAAAGAAAAGACAAAGATATGTATTAATTTTTTTTTCAGATGTTTATATTTCAAAAGTTTTTTTTGAAAGGTATATTTAAAAAGTTATTTACTTGATTTCATTTATTAAAATAGTTTAATAAATCTAGTACATCATAAACATTGACAAAATTAGAAGATTTAAAAAAAAAAAAAAAAGACTACTTGAAGAAATGGTTAGCGAGGGAATAGAAAGAGTATGAAAGGTTGAGGCGAAGTGGAGGACAAAGGAAGTAGAAGAGAGCTACCTACAATAATAGAGTGAATTGTAAGAAATGCTATTAAAATATAGTGGATCTTTTATTATTTAAAGAGAATTTTTTTACATTTTTAAAAATTAAAGAGTGTAAATTAATATATAGTTCTAACATGCTCTTTACATTTGTCTTATTATTGAATGAAACGCGTAGTAAAAGAAAAATAATTTAGTTTACTGTTAGGTAAAAATATAAAAGGATAAATTTTTTTCAAAAAAAAAGGATAAATATCACATAAATATATAATATATAATTATTTATAATTTGAATACAGATAGATTTTGGCTCTATAAAGGTACAGAGCCAAACCAATTTTATATTTTCTTTTCTTTAAAATATAGAGTATGTTGAATCGTGATTTTTATCTAAAACTTTTTATAATAAAAAATTTTTTTTTGATAAATATAATAAATAAAATTTAATTTATACAAAGTCCCTTGAAGATACTCTAATTACCTACAATGCATTTTATTGACACTCTTCCAATTTTATATTTTCACCTTCGTTAAATATTATGGTGACTTGATTTTATACTTACTTTTTTTTTACTCGGTCTTTATTAATATTGGATGAAAATATTTAAAATCATCTAATAGTGTCATGAGCAAGTAAAAAAAAAAAAACCAAGTCACTATGACCTACACCTTTCACCTTCTTTAATTTGTCTTTCATTTTACAATTTGTTCCATGCTATTAGTTTTTGGAGTTATCTATGGTACCCTTAAAATACAGCTACCTTTATTAAATCCACCATCAAATATGATTCAAAAATCTAAACCGTATATTCATTTTAACTTGTTACGTTTTTTTTTCTTGTGTTTACTTATGTGGCACACATGCAGTATAACATGCAAGGTACCAATACCTTATACCCTTAAGTACCAAATAATCTATCTCTCTATCTAAATATTATGCTTTAATTTGTATGTAAAACTTTTGAATATGTGTCATGTCTCATTATTTAGTATTTGTTAAAAATTATTTAGGTTTTAAAAACTAAATTTTTTATATTTTTCAATAAAACAAATCCCTTTTAATATTTAAACCAATGAAAATTAGACTAATTATTATAAGATTATTATATTTTTTTTGTTTAATAAGTATAATTATTATATTATTAGATTTGAATTATGATAAACTCAAACATTTCATTGTACTAAATATTAAAAAAGATATATTATAAGATAATGTCTATAAAATATTAAATTTAATCTATTTCCTATATTTTTTCATTATTATCACCTACAATTTTGTTTCTTTTATTCGATTACTTTTAAAATTTTATGAAGGCCTAATAACTAATAAAGCCCGAACTTTGACCAATTTTTTAAATATAGTCCAAACTTCAAATCGTGTCGATTAGTACATTATACTTTGAGTTCATTATCAAATATAGTCAGACTTGTGTTTCATCTAACATCAAATGCTCAAGTGTCATTCTCTCTCTTATTTGGCAAAACATGTGAGATTGATTTAAACCAAATATATCCCGAACTTTCATATTATTTTTAAATATATTCCAAACTTCTCGATTAGTTTCAAATCTAGCCAATTTTATCGAATGTGTCTTGCCAACTAAGAAAGAGAATAAAATGTAAGGATAGCATGATAGATGAAACACACATCTGGCTATGTTTGACACTAAACATCACTACCCAAAAAAGCCAATTTGGTGATGGAATTTTCCGTCGCCAAAAATAACATTCCCGTCACTAAATTAAAGTACCGACGGCCTTAAGACAGACTATTTTGGTCGGCAACTACTTAGTCGCTAATGTGTCAACGACCAAAAAAGAATCCGTTTCTAACTTGGAGATAGATTAGAGACACAATTTTTGTCTCTATTTTATGACCATTTAGCGACGGAATACTGACCAAAATATAGCGACAAATCTGAGACCAATTGGAGACGATATAGTGTTTGTTTATTTAGTCTGTAATCCATCGCCATTTGGTCTCTAAAAGTTAGACCGTTTAGCGATGGAATAGAGACTATAACATTTAGGGCTTAAAAATGTCACTAATCCGTCGCTAATGTGTCACTAAATTTCAAACAGCATAGTGATGGAATAGAGACAGTTAAAATTTCAGACATGCCATCTCTAATCCGTAGCCAATTGGTCTCCAATTTTTTTTTTTTTTTTTTTTTTGTGATTATGTTCATTAGTTGATATATGGTTTATAATGTAATCGAATAATAATAATATATATTGAAATAAAAATGTACAAAATTGAATATAAACAAATGTATATAATATATGAGCTATATGTATGTATATACAAGATATATATATATGTATATATATATATATGCCGAATATTAACAAAATGTGAAAGAAAGATGTGTATTTACATAACTGACCAAAAAGAAACATTATCGATCCATCACTCTAAACCAGTGGTATGATCGTCATCATGTTTATCGTCAACTGAAGGTCTAGGGCCAGTCTCAGTGCCAGTAAGTGGGTCATCTGACTGAGCAGGTGGAGTGGGATCAACTGGAAACTCATCAGGATAGTCGATGCCATACTCACGACCCTTCTGAATAAGCACCTGCATCTGTCTACGAAGCAGCTGATCTCGAGTAGCAGTGTCGCTCCTAATAGTGCTCATAATCTCCTCCATAATCTGTCTGTGAAGATTAGCAAGACAATCCCTAATCGCCTCCTGCATCGCCTCTCGAAACACCACTGTTATCTGTGGCTCGGTATCTCCCATATTCAATAGTGTGGAACCTAAAGCTGTTTACAAAGTAACTGTGAAAAGTTCTGACTTGTCTTAAGGGACCACGAGATAATGATTGGAGATAATGATTATTTATGTTGTTCGAAGGTCTACAGACCTATAAAGATTTAAGAAATCATTCAACGTACGTTAAAGCAGCATTCTAAATAAAGGAATTCAAGTGGATAAGCATAAGAGTTTTAAGTAAGTCATACGTATTTCTCAAACTAATCACAGAATTCATTCTCTGTCATGGCATTGATGCCTTCATCGTTCAAGTTTGGATATCGTTGACGAGTTTCAGAAACAAACATGCTATAAATTAACATTAATTGAATGACATTAAGTTCATGAATAAGATGTATAACAACAAAGAAATATGTTGGAAGTATATATATACTTACTCGATGAAAGGTTGAACTTCAGGACAATTCAACAGCACATACAACCAAGCTGCTTTATATTCATCATCTCCCAAGTGCCACTTTCCTTCAGCACCGATGGGTTTACTGGGAGGCTTGAATATTTCAAACATTTCATAAGGGAGATCATCATTGAATTGCACCTGATTTTGCTTTTCCTTTTCAGGAATAGTCGGATCTCCCTCGTTGAAATAGAATGATGCAAATTTTGCAGCTTCATCCATCAAGTATCCAATGGATATGGAACCTTCCACTTGAGATTTATTCATTATCTTGTTCTTTAGCCTCCTCAAGTATCTAAAGAACGTATAATTATTGTGTTAATTAATTATTAATAATGTTATAAATATTGTTATATACTTGATAATAATTACGTACCTTTCAGGTGGATACATCCAACGGTAATGCACAGGACCTACAAGCATGGCTTCATAAGCTAGGTTCACCAGAAGATGTTCCATTGAATCAAAGAAACTTGGTGGAAAGATTTTCTCCAAATTGCATAATATAACTGAAATTTGCTCATCCAATACTGTCAACGCATCTATATTTAATGATGATGATGTTAGCTGCCTGAAAAATAGTGATAGTTCGGTTATTGCCTCCCATACTTTATTAGGCAACAATTCTCGAAAGGCAATTGGCAACAATCATTGCATGAAGATGTGGCAGTCATGGCTCTTCATCCCAAACATCTTCAGCCTGTTTATGTCCACACGCCTTCCAAAACTCAAAGCATACCCATCTAGGAATTTCAGTTTTTTAATCCATTCAAACAGGTTTTTCCGAGCCGCCTTGTCGTTTATACAATATGTTGCATTCCCATAGCTCCCATCTGCTTTCTTTGCTAACCTCGAACGATTGCAAAACATATTCAATTCATCTCTAGACCTTGTCGTGTCATTAGTTTTACCAGGAATATTCAACACCATATTGAAGATGTTATCAAACACATTCTTCTCTATATGCATAACATCGAGATTGTGTCTGAGTAAATGTTTAGCCCAGTAAGGCAAATCCTAAAAGATACTTCTCTTGTTCCAACCACAAGTCTTACAAAGTGCATCATTCACTGATTGGTCATCAATGTCAGTCACCTTCAGCAAACCAATGTTACTAAGTTCTTGAAGAATATCATGTCCTGATTTAAGCCCCTAGAATACTTTCCTGACCCTCACCCCTTTTCGAAAGTCTTTAATGTTACGTCTGTAAGGATGATCCAAAGGTAAGAATTTTCTGTGGTTTTCAACCCATGACTGCTTTCTACTTAAAGGAAGTCTGATCGAATTAGAATCTTCCATACAATGAGGACATGCTATCTTCCCAGCAGTACTCTACCCAGACATCATTGAATAAGCTGGAAAGTCATTTATTGTCCACATTAACGCAGCTTGCATCTAAAAATTCTACTTCTTCGCAACATCATAAGTCTAAACCCCCACAGTCCACAAACTTTTCAACTCCTGTATTAATGTTTGCATGAATACATCAATCTTCCCATTCGGATTGTTTGGCCCGGGAATTAAAATAGTCAAGAACATGAACTCCTCCTTTATGCACAAGTTTGGAGGCAATTTAAACGGCGTTACAACCACGGGCCATAGTGAATATTGTTGTCCCGATTGACCAAATGGCTGAAAACCATCTGAAAATAAACCCAAACGGATGTTCCGAACCTCCAAAGCAAAATCAGGGAATTTACTGTCAAAATGCTTCCATGTAGGGGCGTTCGATGGGTGACATATCTTTCCATCTTCCATTACATACTCTGCGTGCCATCTCATCTCACGGGTAGTTGCAAAAAATGCGTACAACCTCTGCAGATGAGGTGTTAGAGGAAAGTAATGCATCTTTTTATGAGGGGTCTTCAACTTCCTTACAACCACCCTCCTACCAGAACCCATTGATTGCTGTTTATAATGTGCATGCCCACAAATCTTGCAACTGTTCAAATCTTTATCTTCACCCAGTATATCATGCAGTTGTTCACACAGCAGTAAATTACTTCAACCGGCAACCCCAACCCTTTCACCAGCTTCTTCGTGCTATAAAAATCATGGGGCATTACATTATCAGACGGTAGTAACTCTTGCATAAATACACACATGTCTTCAAACCATGCTTTTGAGCACTTATGTCTCCACTTTATTTCCAACATCCTCACAACAGCAGACAATAGAGAATGATTCTAGTTACCTTCATAAATCGGTTTATCCACAGATCAAATCATATCATAAAATTCATGTGCTTCAGCATTAGGTTCCTCCTCAATCGGTTCAGGAATGAAATCTAAACCAGCAGCTTCTTGAACCATTGTGTGGTACGAAATCTGATTAGTAGTCTCAAACTCCAAACCAATTTGATTCACATGTTATGGACTAGCTTCATCTCTAACTGAATGTGTAGGTCCAGTAACTTCCTTCTCACCATGGTATTTCCACACATTGTAGTCCTCCACAAACCCACTCCGATACAAGTGCATTTTAACAGTGTCCACATTTAGAAACTGCTTATTTTGGCACTTCCGCTTAGGGCACGGACACTTGATATGGGTGCCGTCATTCACATAATTTGGATACTGCAATGCGAACTTAACAAATTCATCAATCTTATCCGCCCATGCACCTAAAAAGAACCCATCAATAATTCAACCCTCTACATCCACTTTCGATCCTCCATATCTGAAAATTTAATTATTTAGTTGTAATTAATTTGTTAAAATATTTGGTTACATTATGTGAATTCAACCTAACACATCCACCACCATCCATCATTGATATTGTTTCTTTTTTCGTTTGTAGGCCCTAAACCATTTACAAAAGTGTCGTGAAAAGTATATCACGATTGTACAACATTTGTGCAAATTTCAACAGCCTCCCGGCGTGGTTCTCCAAGTACACTATTTTAGATATATAAAAAATAATGAAACATTATGCTTAATTTAGCGAAATTGCATTATTTAGTACATATCTTAATGTGTAGTCGGAGAACAAATCCAAGAAGCACCAAAATATATATACACAATAATTATACCGTGATATTGCTGAACACGTCCTTTCATAAACTGTCCACAAGAATAATTCAGTGTATTCAATTAACTTTTAAATACACTGGACGGTATTAATCTACGGTTAACTAAATGGATAGAAACGACGACTTTAATCGTTTCCACGAATGAAATTTGAATTCGCTGCAAGGAGGATGTAAACGATTCGAAGGTTTTTAAAAAATTTCTAATATGAAATGAATATTAGAAATTAATGTCAAGTATTCAAATGAATACATCATAAATCGCCAAAGAATTCGAAGAAAATATTGGGAATGATATTATTATTTTCAGATTTTTTATTACTAAATTACTCTTTATATAATTCATGCATCAACACGTATTTAATTTTTAATATTCGATGCAGGGACACTACAATCAAAAATAAAAATAAATTAATTCACTTATTGGGTGTTCGTTGCAAGGAAGATGCAAACGAATTTCAATTTTAATAATTTTATCATTCATTAATTTTTTCTTAAAAGCGCATAAATTTTAAAATCCGATGCAAGGAATATGCAATCGAACATGATAATTATTTTAAAATGACTTTAGTGATTCGCTGCAAGGAAGATGCAAACGAAATTTATTTTATTACTTTTTTTACTTTATATTTTCTAATTTAATTTATTAAGTATCTAAAGGAGGAAAATTTTTATAATTCGATGCAAGGATGACGCAAATCGAATAGGAAAATAAACTATTTCACTTTATTAATTTTCGGTGTAAGGGAGATGCAAACGAATTCGGATCGATACACATTCGATAATATTTTAAATATTTTTTTTTATTTTATTGCAAGTCGCATTAAATTAAGTTCATTTTGTGTGCCTAAAGTCTTTAGTCTCTAACCTAAAGATAAATTTAAGGAAAATTCTACCGAAAATTCGGCAGAGTTTTCCCTATAATTATTAAAATCTCCCCATTAAATAGGGTCATTCCTGCAATTTAAACAGCACTTCTACATACATTCACACTGCTGGGCCAACCAGAAATTACCCAGACTTTATTTTCACATTTTTCACAACCTAAAACTACCAGAACATGCATTTCATTTCACAACCTAGGCACTAACAATAAATACTTGAATTTCACAACATGGGCACTAACAAGAAATTCATATTAATACATACAATTTCACAACCTAGTCACCAAATTCACAAATATATTTATATAAAAAATATCCAATTCTTA